>PVKS010030791.1:0-24058 GCA_004027875.1 Aplodontia rufa
GGAGAGTGATGTCTTTTAGTGATTACTTTTTAGCACGCGTCAGTTTTTTTAAATTACTGTCTAACTAACGTATTACCATCAACAGAGCCACCTAAAACCCACACATTTGTTATTCCGCAGTTTGTGCGGCTGAGTCCCTGCACAGTTGAGGCTGGCTCCTTTGCTCAAGGGACTCACAAAGATGCAGTCAAGGTGCTGGCCTTGGCAGCAGGTCCCTTTGAGAAAGGAGGGTCTTTTGCTTCCATGCTGATTTGGATTGTTAGCAGAATTCACTCTTTGGTGGCTCTCAGCTGGAGGCTGCCCACTCTCCACTCCCAGAGGTCACCAATAATTTCCAGCCATGTGGGGTCCCCCACAGGGCCTTTTATTTCATCAAAGCCAGCAAGGAAAAGGGGGATTCAGGAAGACATCCTGGACACCTTATCCCACCTAGCCATGTAATCACATACGTCTGGTCAGCGCTGCTGCAGCCCATTGGCAGGAAGCAAGTGAGAGGTCCTGCTTATATTGCAGGGAACGGCATCAGACCAGGGATGAACACCAGGAGTCAGGGATCACGGGGATTGCTTTAAGGATGCGTTCACCATGGAAAGTGATGACATTGAAATGTCCTCCAGAAATCCATGGGAAAGTATTTCATACTTTTCTATGACATCAGTGCATAAACAGAGGGCTGGCTTAATGAAGGGATGAATGCCAGCCCCATTTTAGGAGACGAGGAAAGAAATGCCTAAAACTGAGATGATCTGAATTATCTACAAATAAAAGACATACAGAACCCAGAACAGAAAGCATCACAATAGATTCTTCAATGTAATCCTGTCCAACAAGGATTCAGGTGACTGCCATAAGATCTGCATTTTACCTGTGTTTAGAATAAGAAGTTTGGACTAATTTTCTCCTGTATGCAAAAGGGACCTCATTATTTCTTTTTCCCTTTTTTCTTTTCTTCAATACTGGGGATTGAATCTAGGGGCACTCTACTACTGAGCTAGATCTCAGACTTTTTTTATTTTTCATTTTGAGACAAGTCTGGCTAAATTTTTGAGGCTAGCCTTGAATTTGCAATCCTCCTGCCTCAGCCTTCTGAAACTGGGATTACAGGCATGTACCACAGTACTTGGTGAATCTCAGTTTTTATTCTTAATTGTTTTTAGTATCCTGTGTACCTCTGAGAAATAATCAGTCCCTTTTGTGCAAAGTCAGCAAATGGAAGAGATCATTTGAAAAGCACAACTTCATCCAAGTTGTGGGAAAATTTACTTGCTCAAATTGCACTATTGGCAATAGCATTAAATGGCACACTTCTCTGCAGAGTGAGGGATTCCTTGCTCACACTATATTATCTTTTTTTTCTTTTTTCTTTTCTTTTTTTTTTAACAGGAAACTAAACTACATTATCTTTTACAATGGAATTACAAAATGTGTTTTATAGACCATTGTTTGGGACTATCTTTTTACATCACAGTTTAAAATCACTGGGAAGAAGGTCTTTTGAAGAATCATAATTCCCTGCCAAGCTCGGGGCTGAAATGTCATGCCTCGACAGTCTTCAGAGTCATATGACTTCTGTCTTTTACAAGAAGATCCTCTGGGGCTGACACTCTTGTTTTGTACCTCTTAGATTAGCACTTAATGCTTCTTACTGACTTTGATCTGCCTAGGCTGACACCCCTCATGTTCTCACAGTGACATTTCTAATGCTCCTCTCCCGTAACCAGGGAACATGTTTCCCTAAAACATTCAAATTCTGAGTCTCAGGATGAGCTCAGTGGTACAGCACATGCACTGCATGCTCAAGGTCCAAGGTTCAATCCCTAGCAGCAGTAAAACAAAAGGAATAAAAATAAAGAAAAACAAATTCTATTCAGAGTGCTATGGTTTGGATTGGAAATGTCCCTGCCAAAGGTCATGTACGTGTTGAAGGTTTGGTCCCCAATGCAACAGTGTTCAGAGGTGGGTCCTTTGGGAGATCATCATGAGAGCTCTGACTTTATCAATGGAATCATTTATGGATTCATATTTTAATGCTCTATTGGGAGTGGTGGAAACTTTGGGAGGTTGGAGAAAGTGGTTTGCTGGAAGTGCTATATTAGTGCCTCTCTTGGTGCTTCCAGCTGCTGCGGTGTGAACAAACAGCTTTGATTCACTACATGCTCCAACCAGGATGCACTGCCTTGCCATAGACCCAGAAAAAGCAGAGTCAAGTGACCATGTACTTGAACCTCCAAAACTGTGAGGCAAAATAAATCTTTTCTCCTTTTAAATTGTTTACCTCCTGTGGTTTGTCATAGCAACAGAAAGCTGACTAACAGAAAAGGTTGGGGGGAATCAAAAGCTAAGGTTAAAAAAAATCAACTTGGTCCTTTTGAAAAATTTAGAAGAATCTGTTGGATGTTTCATGAACTCTTTCCGGAGTTTTGTACAGGATTGCTGAAAGAATATATATGTTACCTCAGGGACAAGGAAGTAACTTCACTTCCAGAAAGTAAGAATTCCCTCCAGCTTCACTGGTGGGATTATTCTAAGGTTGCTAGCTTCATATTTCATAAGCAGGCTTTCAGATCAAAACCCAAGGATCCTTTACTCCTACACAGCAATGCATACTGTTGTGTAACTCTCCTTTACCCATTGTTCAGAGTCTCCATCCAAAAGGTCACAGACTTCTACACATGAGATATCAATGTTCCCTTTATGCTGAGACATTTTCAATGTACCTTCTTTTATTTAAAGAAATCGCTGGATTTACTAAATGTCTAAATGTGGTTTTGATAAATACCACACATACATATTAGTCAATGTTTACCAATGCCAACTTTAGATGACAGAGCAGATAACTTTGTCATTGTCACGTAGCAGTACAGACCTTGCAATGTTTGACAATCAGGAAAAGGATTTGTTTCATTGGCCACTCAATTCTTTCATTCCATATTTCTCCTGACCTTTTTCTTTGCAAGTCTAGGCAAGTTTCAATGCCTGTCAACATGCTACTTCCTCCATAAAGTCTTTCCAAATCTCCCCATTCAGGATCCTTTGTTTTTCTGTAATCTGATAAAATTAAAATTATAGAGTCTTCCAGTAGATGCTTGAAACCACAGATATACCAAGTTCGTCCTTCCTTTCTATCTATAATGTTTTCCCATATGTACCTCTAATGAAGTTTAATTTACAAATTAGTCAAAGTAAGAGATTAACAACAACTACTAATAAAATAGAGCAACTATAACAATATACTAATCCTGCCTGCAAAGGTCAATCTGATGCCTGGGCCATCTACTAAATAATTAACAGGTAGGTAGCATATACACTGTGTATACACTGGATAAAGGAACGATTCATGTCTTGAGTGGGATGGTGTGAAGTTTCATCACATTACTCAAAACAGTGCACGATTTAAAATATATGATGTATTTATTTTTGGAATTTTCCATTCAATATTTTCCACACTTGGTTGACAATAGGTAACTCAAAATTTGGAAAGTAAAGCCATGTGTAGGAGGGACTCCTGTATTGGAACCATTGTCAGAACATTCATTTATTTTCCTCCATGTAGCAGTTAATTTTCTATGTTTTTTTCCAACTGATCTATAAGTTCAGTGAAAACAGCACTCAGTTTACATTTTCTGTTTTAACAGGGTGAATTGCAAATTGTAGATTCTCATCACCCAGACAAGAAATCTCTCTCAGTTCTTTTGATCACAGAATTTTGTATAGTGTTTGACAACTGTCTTGTTTGTATATTATAATATTGTAAATCTTGGCTTTAATGAGATTTCCTCTCTTTACTTTGCTTACCTGGAAAGTTACTTTAAATTTAGGCCTTCCCCCAGTGTTTGATGGCATGCATTTTTGTTCACAACTCTTACCTCTGGTTTTAAGCTTTTCTTTCCTTTTATACTTTTTTTCAATTCCTCTTCCCTCAAATTAATTAAAACAATATATTAACACTGAAGTGGTCAATCTGATGACCAGTATAATAATTGTTTGCACTTATATAATTCTGTGACTGTTTTAAATGAGGTTGAAATGACACAGAATATTAAAAATGAAGCATACAAGTCATAGCCCAAAGTGATTATTTTATTTATAAGAAAGATAAATTATTCTTGCAAAGAGTTATTCTGCAGCTGTGTTAATTTCAGAAAAGTGGTAATTAATAAAGGATGCTGACCTCTGAAAATTAAAAAGAACCTTCCTTACCCATATGAATGTTACCCTCTGATAGTTCATTATTACTAGAATCATTCACATCCACTGGCAGGCAAGTCCAGTTCTATAGTTCGCTTTAACCCAAGCTGGGCATCCATTACATGGCATTAGCCCTGGATAACTAAGTACATATACATTTGTTCTTGAAAGTTTGATAATGTTTTCCCCTCAATTATACCTCCATATTCAACTAATAAAACTATTTAAAAAATAAACAAATTCCACTGTCTTATGTGTAAATGAGGGTTGGGGCTAGAAAAACTCTAGGGAGGCTCTCCTCACTCCTAATACTATGTGATTCTTAAATCCCCTTGGTTCTCCTTTTCTTCCCACCTGTGTTGATACAGTCCTAGAACATTAGGGAGGAGATTTGAAATTTGCAATAAATCTTTCAGACTCTTATATTTCACTCAGTGTTAGTCTATATTTCTATACTGATGACAAATTAATGAAAAAGTTACTGGAAGAATTTAACAGTGTTGGGATGTATATGAAGCCCACCCAAGATAATCTCAGGATTGTCCTAAAGATTGAGTTATGTGAAAGAGTATATGGGGGCAGATGTGAAAAGAAAATCTACAGTTTAACTAATTGAATATAAATCAACTAATGATTTTAATTAATGATTTGAACTAATGAATTGAATACAAAAATAACTAATGATTTCCTCTTCAGTGGTTAGTCATTTCATTTTAAAGCTTTAGAAAAGCTACGGAAGAGATAAGATAAATACGGCAAGGCAGAAGGAGAGACTACCCAGGGAGGAAGGGTTGGCCAATGAGAGCCGCACGTGAGACACACATGGTAGGAATGAAATTCTACTACCACTATTGCTACATTCCCCCAGTGTCCTGAAATTTCCTGAATGGATTCTAAATGTACACACACATGCCCCAGACTGCCAAGACAGGATGGCTGCATCAAGCTTAGTACACAAGCTTTTGAGGCCATATGCGATCTATTTCCTGGCGGTATAACTTGGATAGTTTCCTAATTTACAACTAGATTGTTACCTGTAACATAGAGACAGCAGCAATATGAATATTTCATAGCAAAAGGATTCAATGAGACGATATATTTGCAATGTGGAGTAGTTTCTGTCATTCATTTATTTATTCAGCACCTACGTAGGGAACAACCATAATATGTCAAATGAGAATCTAAACATTTGGAATATGGTCGTGGATAAAACCCGACCTGACCCAGTGAAGTGTTTTTGGTATGTAATGAAAAAGACCCATTAAAGAGTGGCCTAAGGGGGCTGGAATGGTGCCTCAGTGGTTACAGCGCTTACCTGGCATATGCAAGGACCTGGGTTCAAACCCCAGCACCACATATACAGCTACGTGTCAGAGAAACAAGAACCAGACAAAAAATAAATAAGCTGATTTGCTGATTTTCTCTTTCTCCTTCTATCCCTCTCACTCTCTTAAAAAAAATAAAAGAATGGCCTAAGGAAGGGAGTGTCATATGTAAATTTCTTTAATACAGGTTTTAATTAAAACAAAGATTTGGAGAAAGACCTGTTGGAAGTAGCCAGGGACTCAGCTTGGCAAACTGTGTCATGTTTTGACATCTGCAGGATTTGGCCAGTCTTTTATTCAGATGTTTTCTAACCTGTTTCTGTATCTTCTTAACTTTTACAAAATATGAAGGAAAAAACAAATAATGTATAAACAAAATAAAACAAATTATTATAAAACAGGAAAGCCTCCTCATTTAGAACTTCTAGCCTCTTGTGACAACACATAACCATGTTTTCCCATTTTTCAAAGTTTTATCTTAAAAACTTGAGGTAATACACTTTGTAATAGGTTTTATAAGCAAGTGTGTGTAAGCTTATTCTGCCTTTGATAACATTTACTGTCATTTTGCATAACAAATTTTTAAAAATAATTGACATTGTCTCTAGAGGGAAATATCCCTTGTAGAATAAAGACAACATGAGGAGTCTGTAGCAGGAGTTAATAGTTTCATAGCTGCAAATCATCTACCAAACGGCTAGTCATTTGAAGAATCCTGATAAATTCTACTTCTGACACTTGCTTTCACAGCTTCAGCGTTTTTGTTTTTGGGTCTCCTTGCTCTGTAAGTGTGAATAACATAGACTCCTTGGCAGGCACTATTTATCAAAGAACTATTTAGTTAGAGGTTGTTTTCGAAGTCCTTACTAGGAGGCATTCCTAACTATACAAGAAACTAAGACAAATACAGGATTTAATATTTCATACTCCTAAGTGTATGATTTTCATAAATTTTCCTGATGACATAAGTTTTTGGGGTTATCCCTATTTGATAAATAATACTGTTCCAAGACTTCCATGTAGTGGTGAGTTTTGCTCACAGCAATCCTGCATATTAGTAATAATTCTCCTTTGTTATAGATAGAGAACAATTACAAAGACATTATATAACTTCCTAAGGTTCATAAATGGCAATGCTAGGACTTGAATTCAAGGACATTTAGTTCCAAACGCTGGCTTCAATGATGACATTGTATTCTCAGGTGACCAATATGCATTGAGATTTTTCTTCTGTAACTTAGAAGGCAAGGAAAAGGGAGGAAATGAAGGCCTAGTGGGACAGAAAGATCAAGAAGAACAGGGAATACAATCATAGCCATATCCGGAATGAGCTAGCTCAAGGATGTGCTGGAGGCCATATAAAGGCACCCTGAATCACTGCCCTTTGTTAGCCATCTTATTTTACAGAGTACAAATGTTTGCATGACTGGTATTTAGCAGAAGATAGGGTCAGGGTCTTGGTAGGACATGGGGAATCAAGATCTGAGGGTTGCTGAGAAAGGTACTATCTGAGTAAAGTAAGTACTTAATGCCAATGCCAATTAACTTCAGAAATTAAGAAGGACTAATTAGAAGCACATTTAAAAAAAGGACATGTGGAGATAGGGAAGGGACTAAGAGAGAATGTTAGGAATAAAAGAACTGAGGACTAAGAGCTTTGGTATTTTTGTTCTGTGGGCTGATCCTGTTTGAAGGTGAAGGATGGTGTTATTGGCACAGCCAGGGACTTTCTCTAACACTGCATATTTTGTCTATGACTATTGGTTCAATGTGTCAAATAAACTTCGGTTACTACATATTTTTTCAGTAGTATCTAGAGTGTCATCTTCAGTTTTTCCAAAGGACTTCTGTCTCAGAGACATTTCCTCTTCCAGCCCCACACTTTTCACAGGCTTTATCCCTGATGCATCCTTCATAATAAACCCAGTACAATGAGGATATGTCTTTGTTTTAGCAATCCCATTTCTACTCGAACAAGTTCAGGCAGTCGAAGGTTACACACCCAGGTTTGGGGGTGTGCATGACAATGGTGTCCTAGTATCACTCATTTTATCAAGTTGGGGCAGAGAAGCACACATGAGTGTGACATGAGTTACAACATGTTTGGAGCTCATGAACAATCTAATTACCAAGTTCAAGATTTGGTTGACAGCCAAGTTCCAAAGCTTATAAAATAAAAAGCAAAAGGAATGAATGAGACGTAACTCACGTAAAAAGATGATTGTGGAGGTTGATGAAGGAAGGAGAGATGTGTAAAAAGAGGCCCTCATGAAAGTCCACACAAGTACTTTGGAATGTCATTATATGAACAGGTTTTTACATTTGGCAGAAAAGAGAATTCAGGGTAAAGGGAAGGTTGAGTTAGTATATCTTCCTTATTTATATTTCCTTAATGTTCAGGCACCTATTATGTGGTAGTTCTGCACTGATTAAAAAAAAAAAAGAAAAAAAATTTCAAGGTCCTGGACAGGGTAATTCTGCACTTGCCTTTTTAAATGTAGCAACTCAAATTTGCTTGGGTTTTCTCCTTTGGTGTTTTCATTGTGGAAAGTGAGTATCTGTATTACCCCCATCTGGACTCACGGGAGGGATCTCTTGGATCTATCAACCTGCAACTTGGAGACAAGTGTAAGCAGATCTGTTATTCATCTTGGATAACTAATAAGTGGATGTGCTAGCTTCCATTTCATTTTCTACTTGCATGTGGATACTAATATTGCCTATTCTAAGCCTTCTTTCTCAAAGGTAGTGCAATGCAGTGGTTAAGAATCTGGACTCTGGAGCTAGATGGCCAAGGTTTGATTTTTAGCTCCACCACTTAACAGTTGTGGAAATTCAGTTCATACCTATTCTTGTCTGCAAAGTGGCAATAACAGTACTTATCTCGTAGGGTTGTAAAGATAAATGAGTTCATGGCTGTAAAGTACATGGAAAGGACTCTAGCAAATAATATGTACTATTTAAGGATCAGTTATTATCATTGCTATCATTCATTGCAGGAAAAAGAAATTTTCCCAACCATGACATACTGTTTCAGAATAGGAATAGAAGACAGATGACAAAGAGACTGAGTCAAACCCTCCCCTTGTCTTCATGCATAAATGGCCAAGGAAGCCTGTGGGTGATGAGTGTGTGTAAATGGAGGCAAAAAAAAATCTGGTTTTGTCTCTTAAAATGAAGTTTCTCCAGACTGCAACAGTTTAATTCTTGGGCTTCTCATTGTGTTTATGTGTGTTCTATATTAGAAATCAAGCTGGGCCAGAGTTTTCAACACTTCTTGGACGATAGCTATTAAATCATTCTTTTGAATCACATACTGCAAAAAATGTGGTTATACTTAGCACATGGTCATGGTTTCTGGCTTTAAACAGGGTGCCAAAATTCATTAAACTAATTTTTCTTCTAAATGATCCTAGACATTACTATTTCTTATACAACTCTTTCAGAACTTGCTATTTTTTTTCAAATCACTATTAGAAACAAGACAAGTGACATGGGTCCCCAAGTTGGTGGTGGTTTTTCAGGAGGTGGATCATCCCACCACCTTTTGAGTTGTTGTAATAAGCTGTGAACCCAAAATCAAAAGTTATATTGTATACTCTGGATTTTGGGATTTCATGAGATAGTTAAATAATATTTAAAAACTTATAGGCCTGTCATCAAGTTTCCAAATTTATTTTTGAAGTAAAACAAAATTATCATCTACTATCATTATTCATAAAAATAATACTTTGATATATACATATATACATAGATATAAATGATATATGTACATGCACACATTCTCAGAGGGATTCTGTCAAGAAACAGAATGAGAAGGTCAAATGTATATTTTTCAATATAGGAATATGAAACTTCTCTATTAGAATATAAGTTTCACCTGAGCAGAGAGTTTACCTTTCTTGTCTACAATTATAATGAACCATTTTTGTAATACATTTGTTGAATAAATGGCTGACTAACATATGTGCAAAACAATGTCATATTTATCTCAATTCTTCATTACAGACTATTTCTAGAAAACTCCATCAAAGTCCAAACATGACCTTGGAAATGGATCTATTAACACAGTTATGGGAATCTACCACATATTTATGTGAAAAAAAGATTAGAAAGCAAGACACTTGTATCCTCAAAAACCAACAAAAAAATACTAGTAAGATTTTTCAAAAGATTACCAAATATTTTAAGAATAAAAATAAATGATTAAAAATATATGCTAGCCAGTGTACTTCAATTTGTGTACTGCTTTATATTAGTGAGAATCAATTTTAATGAGTTACTACCAGCTTTAAGAAATGAATACCGAAAAAACCCCCAAAACCCAACCAATAAATGGGCAAAGTAATTAAATGAAAACTTCTTAATAGAAAAAATACAAAAGGCTAGTAAATATATGAAAAAAATTGTTGAACATCTCTACAAATCAGGGAAATGCAAATCAAAACTATGTTAAGATTTCATCTCACATCAATCAGAATGGGAAGGATCAAGAACATAAACAACAATAAATGCTGGCGAGGTTGTGGGGAGAAAGGAATACTTCTACCTTGTTAGGGGGACTGTAGACTTGGAAAATTACTCTGTAAAGCAGCATGGAGATTCCTCAAAAAACTAGGGATGCAACCCACTGTATGACTGAGTTATCCCACTCTTGGGGATTTTCCCAAAAGATCTAAAATCGGCATACTACAGCAACACAGCCACAAGTTATAGAAGCACAATTCATAACAGTTAAATTATGGAATCAACTGACATTCCCATGATTAGATGGTATGGAATCAACTGACATTCCCATCATTAGATGAATGTATTAAGAAATTGTGATACACACACACAACGGAGTTATATTTAGCTATTAAAAAGAATGAAATTATGGTCTTGCCAGTGAACAAATGGAAATGGAGAATATCATGCTAAATGATATCAGCCAACCCCAGAAACTCAAAGGTTGAATGTTTTCGCTCATATTTGGAAGCTAGAGTAAAATAAAGTCAAGCAGGAGGGAAGGATAAGAGTACATAAAGAGGGGTTGGAGCGGTGGCTCCATGGTTGCAGTGCTTGCCTGGCATGTGTGAGTACGCATGTTCAAACCCCAGCACCACGTACACAACAAAGGCTCAGAGCAACGAAAAACTAAATAAACAAGAAAAACTAAATAAAACTTATTTCTCTCTTTCTCTCTCTCTCTCACTGTCCCTCTCTCTTTAGGAAAAAAAAGAATACATAAAGAGCCACTCAAATACAAATTAATAGAGGAGCTAAAGGAAGTCTAGTAGAGTCAAGGAAAGAGGAGAGAGGGGAGAAAAGATAAGAGGGGAAAGGGGAAGTAAGAAGGAGGGAATAAAAAAAGTAAAATATATTTTGCACCTCTAAGGTAATAGTTCCCATGCAATTAATAAAACTGGAAAAGTATTTTTTTAAAAATCAAAAGGAAATCAGTAGAAGAAAGGGACCAGAGAGTGGGAGGAGGTGAGGAAGAGGGGAAGTGCTGTGGAGGGATATTGGCCAAGTTACATTGTTACACTGTGTGCATGTGTGAATGTGTACAAAAAACCCCATTATTATGAACAACCATAATGTACCAATAAAAATGTGGGGGGAAAGAAATGAAATAGAATAGCAGAAAACAGAATAGAAAAGTCCAGTGTCATCATACAGGGTGACATTTTGAGTTAGTTAAACCATCAAACTATTGTTGCAGTTAAATAGACACAGGGAGGTAAAGATCAATGCATTTTGGAATGCTAATCTCCCCAGACCTTATAGGGAAGCTTGAACTTCCCTCTTATGCTTCCATAATTGAATCTGCTGAAACTATATAACAACCGACAGATTCACAGGAGAAAAAGCATACAAACTTATTAACATGTAGCATGGGATCCATACAAAATGTGAAGCTTAACCCTCCTCTTTGGTGAGAGTGAAGAGGACAAGTAGACGATTATAGAAGGATATAGAGGGAGAATAAGTGAGTTTTAGGGAAGAGATTGAGTCCAGAAAAGAGACAATGGTCTAGGACAACAATCTTCTCAACTCTGGGGGAAGTAGTGACAAATTATAGGAAGGTAAAGAGCAGAAATTCACCAGGGACAAAGGTTGTCTTATGTAAGTGGTCTCCTAGGTAATCTCCTGGAGCTGCTCTTTAGGTGAAAAGTCTGTCCAGACATGGCAATGATTTTAGTCTCCTCTCTTTCCTGCTTATTTGAGGAAAGTCCTAGGGAGAGAGTTTCAAGTAATTGCATTTTTTAAAAAAGAAAGTTCCTTAGATAGAGGAAATCCAGGGAGAGCCTTTCCATAAACTTGAGGAGAAGAAAAAACAGAAGTTTAGAGAGACCTCAATTCTAGATTATAAGGCTGTTTCTAAAGCCTTCCACTGTTCTTTAATTCAGAATGCTCAGAATTCCAAAGCATCAGCCTTTGGAGCATTGTTTTGTGAACCCCAAAGACCTCTCTTCCTTTCTTCTCATCAAATACTAGGGCATATCCAAGAAGTCTCACTTCATTGCTTTCTTGAAAGGAGAAGCTAAAGCCTTCCTTGGAATGATGTTGCATAAAAACATGACTGAAATTTGCTGGAATTTAGCTAAATGTTTTCTGGCAACCATTTTTGTGGAAGTGATCAGAATGTAGAAGAGTAACAGGATTTCTTGTAGCCTCAACCAAGAGGATGGTTCAATGAGAGGAGAAAAAGATGAAAGATGTGGAAAATACTGAACATTACCTGAGCCCTCTACTTCAGGAAAACCTTAATCTCTCTACCTTTTTGTGTCTGGAAAATGACTGAGAAGGGATCAAACTTTCCTTACCTGTTCTGAGATAAAACCTATGCCCACCCTTCATGAATCTCAGATTCTGTGGATGACTCCCTTATTCATCACCTCTATGAAAGCCCAGACCCCTCTTCTTTAAGACATTCACCATTAATGAGTGTTATTCCTATTACCATAGTTTAAATAAAATCATCTAATTATCAAGTACTTTTTGTCTTTGATACAGAAACCAAGGGGAAATTTGAAGAAGCTCTGTAGCTTTACTTACTCCTAGCTACTTGTTTTTATCACTGTCAAATGAGAAACAGGCTTAGCCTTGCCCAGGATAAATCCATACAGATCAAATGTTATCAATGTAAACATATCAGAAACTATGTGTTGTGTGGGAAATTCCTAGAGAATCATCAATGCTCTTGCCAAACATATGTGTTTCCATTTATATGAGTCATGTCTGCTATTATTATCTGTTTTGCCTGATAGTAGACAACAGCAGCATGTTATCAGTTGTGGTTTCAATGATTGTTAAAATGCTCACATGATCACTAATTTTATTCTTTATTTTAAAGCTAGCATCTTCTAAGCCTGTAGTTTTCAAATGGGAATTCTTGCAATAAACTCTCATCAGATCTTCCACTTTTGAGAATCTTTCAATACTAAGTTAATCAACAGTGATTGTAGTAGCAGAAGCAGATGTGTCCTTGAGACTGCTAAGTCAAGAAGAAGCACAAAAAAAAAAAATTACACAGGACTGAATGAACTGATGAGGAACAACCATGCTTGTAGTGTTGATGCTTTCAGTGGTGTCTTTTCAGGGTATAGGTACCACTTTCCCTTTTTCCTTAAGCTATTGTAAGTCACAGAAATTAAGGAGTATATGCTTTGTAAATAGAAATGAAAAGTCTGCAAATGGAATCTTTTTCTTCCTGTTTCTACAGAATTTAGAAACCCTGTTGAGCATTCTTACTTTTGTGATGATGTAGTTATTTGTGTAGGTTCAATAAGACTATCTTCCTTGTTTGGAGAAAATATTGGAAATGTAAGGTATGCTCATTTAATTAGTTATGATTAAACACTTTGAAGGAACTAAGATAGGCTTTCTGGAGGTATCCAGTGCTTATAAAGCACTCTTGAGAAAATTGACCTTATTCCTAATTTACCGGTGAGTATTGATGATCCAAGTAACAGAATATTTTGGAGAAAACAAGTGTCACCCAAATTTGTAACACTATAGTGAAATCCACTGGTGAGTTTTTGGTTTAGCTTCCTAGCTTTATGATACTTTAAACGGATCCAATCCAAGTTTACTGATGAAAACTTTCAGCAAAGCAAACGTAGAAGTCCTATATGGTAAATTATCATTCTTGAAGCATCCAGGTGAACAATCAGGTCAACTCTTGATAATTCCAGCCTTAGTTTGTGATCTAGGATTTTTTTTTATCTTATCTTGATCAAAGGAGGATGATTATAAAGAGAGATTTTTTGTTTCAATGGAAAACTATAGCATACTTTGTTTATCAGGTTGTACATATATTCATTGTCTTTTATCTATTTTGCACTTTTTATAAATTGCAGGTAACTGACAGATGTATGATTCCAATCCACATCTGAAGAGACTTAATGACTTCCTCCCCTCTATGGAAAAGCTAATTTAAGTACTTAACTATAAGTTGGACTGGATTCCGTTACCTTAATCAAATTGTTATTCCCTCCCAAACTGTCAAGACTTCCAGGTTCCTTCAATATCTGGCTACAAACCTTTCACACTAACATTTTTTACTTTTCTCTTTCCTTGACTTGATATCATTGAAGGCAAACATATGATTGCCCAGATTCTTATGGGAGTTTCAGGTGGCTTTGCAGGTGGTCCTTTCCTCCAGGTGCTGAAGTGTGCATACGAGCTCACATCCAACTACTTGATATGAAATTTAAAGGACTCAACTCTCAGCAGATCGCACACAGGTCAGATTTATCCCTAGACAAACCACCGTGTCAGCCACAAAAGAAGTCTAGTGAAGAGCTCATGTCTCCCAGTCTCTTACACAAAAGTTAACCAAGATGAGACATTGCCCACAGCACTAGCATCCTAACTTTAAGAAACTCAGTGCATAGTGTTGCGTAAAAAAGAATTTTCCACACGAATTCCTTGGAAATTGTTGGACTGGCACCTTCAAGGTTCAATTCCAGACTCCTTACTTTAACATAAACTTCGATATTATTACTTTTTAAAAAAAACTTCAAGTGTCACCCTTTTAAGGAGGCTCATTTCCATGAATTTAAAACACTTGGCCCTTGCCACTTCTGAACAGACAGTTCCAGTGAGTTCACAGAAACGACACCAGCAAGAATTTTTTAAGAAACCATTTCCTAGATGCTGCTTAGCCTCACTCAAAAGGGTTCTGATGATCACCTCTGAGTTGCTCAGCACTGAATGATATTCATTCACCTTGAACAACCTTGGACATTACATTTATACCCTGTGCTCCAGGAAAGTAGCATCAGTCAAGAAATCTCAACTTCCGGTTCTCCAAAGGTTCTCCTCCTTTTTCTTTAGCCATTGCTCACTAACTGCCATTGCATTGATACTCTCTTCCATGGACTGGTGCATACTGACTTCTATAGTGCCACACCACTACTTTAATTTCTGCTTTGGATCATTATGTAGAAACAGCTGTTACATAACTTCTGACTGGTTTTGCCTTATACTAATATTCAATTTTGACTTTGGACAAAAGAATTTCTAAAAATAAGTACACAAAGACTACTTCTCAGCTTCAAAACTTCCAAGGAATGATCTGAAAATGACCTCCTTGGAGGGATCCTGCCAACAAGTGGACTATAAAGACAGGATTTCTATGTTTCCTTTTTAAGTCTAATGTATCATACAAAAGAGTTGGCAATACATGAAGAAAAATTAACAACATGTTTATTGGACGTGAGGATCAAATATATTTGACTCTTGAGCATTGCAATTGAGATCTATATCTCCTTAAACACCATTATGGAATGAATATAGTTTATTGCATGTCTTAGTTCAGGTTGCTATCATGAAATACCATTGACTGGGTGGTTTAAACAAAAATACAATTCTGAGGCCAGGGAAATCCAAGATCTAGGCACTGGCAGATTTGATGTCTAGTGAGAGTCTTCTTTCTGGTTTTCAGACAGCTACCTCCTTGCTTATCCTGGCATGGCAAAAAGAGGGAGAGGGCTCCAGTCTTTTCCTGCTCTTATAATGGCACTAATCCCATCATGGGGCCCCACCCTTATGAGTTTGTCTAAACCTAATTACCTCCCAAAGTTCTCCACTTCAAATAGCATCATATGGGACTTCAATTTATGAATACTAACATATAGGACATCAAATAGGAGTTTTGGGAGGACACAAACATTTGATCTGTAGAATTGCCTACGAAATCAGTTTCATATCTCAGTTTGAAAAACAGATGTTGTAGTCTTAATTGCCAGTGCCTCAAAATGAAATATGATCTGATTTGGAGTCAGGGTCTTTATAGAAGTAATCAAGTTAAATGGAGTTCCTTAAGGTGGGCCCTAATACAATATGACAGAGACAGACCAGACATGCATAGAGGGAAGACAATATGAGGAGAAACAGGGAGAAGATGGCATTCTATAAGCCATGGAGAGAGGTTTGGAGCAATCACCCTCAAAGGCATCAGGAGAAAGCAACTCTGCTGATAGGATTTTGGACTTTTATACTCTAGAACTATAAGAAAGTAAATTCCTCTTGTTTAAGCCACCCAGTTTGTGATACTTGGCTACAGAGCTCTAAGAAACTAGTATACTGGGCAACCTTGAGCAAGATACTACACTCTTCAAGTCTTAGACCTACGAACTGGCTGATTGCTGAAGTGTCTCATCCTATAGAAGAACAGTATCATCTCTCTGCCTGTAGGGAAAGAAACCCAAGTCTCACCAGTCTTAAAACTTGACCTTGCTACTTTTCTAATGAAATAACACTAAGAGGAGTGAGAAAATAGGGTTTCTCCACACTAAAGGGCTGTAAGATTTTTTGAGTAAGCACATATTATTCCATCTATATTTGTTCCCTTACTTACCACTCATCAAATCAGCCCTTTGAGCAAAACCTAACGAGAAGTCTTTATGTTGTTTTTTCTAACTGAATCTACAGTGCTGATTACAAGACAACCACTTTGATGACTGCTGTTTTTGTTTGTAAATCTGCAGAAGCATTTATTTTTTCTGCCGACATTTACCTGGAAACATATCTCAGGTTTACAAAGATGTTTCCATGAACAGCTGATGATTGTTTAACGGCAAACGCAGGAGGAAGGACTCATGGAGTGAACCACCTAAGCTGGATATCCTAAAAAGTTAACAGACCCAAGCTAAGAAGTCCAAGTCTAAGCCCAAAACTAAACAACAGCAACAAGCAAGAAGAAACAGTGAGAAAACATTAACTGCGATTTCAATTGATATTTTTAGGTGGTAAGCAGATCTATTTATCAACTCACAACTTAAGGCCAACTCATAATTCATAACTCAATATCTACTTAATAGACCGCAAAAAATAGAATTCTTCTCCAGTAGAAGAAAAGGATTTAACTACTTATCTCTGGTATGCACAATCATCTCATATTCAAAACCGTCTCACTGGGAAAAATAAGCTAATTATCTGTGTCCTTGGAGGCCACCAAAACACAGGAAAAAAATCCCAAATGTACAAAATATCAGAGCAAAGTATCCAAAGTAGTTAAGTAAGAGATGTAAAAGAATGGAATAAAATAAACCCAGAAAAACAGTAATCTGGAGCTTTCTTATGTTACAGAAGACATTCAAAATTATTGCTATAAAATAGCACAGACACAAAAACTCAGAAGAATGTGAACATAATGCAATTTTTCACGAAAATATCCAACAGAAAGCACATGGTGCTTTGGAATATATTCCACTTACTTTCCAGAACTTAGAAAACTGGGGGAGCTTCACCTAGTGTTAACACTCAAAATGGTAGAGAGAAAGAAATTCCCTCAAAGACTGGGGAGAAATAATTCACATGGAACAAATGCTTGCTTCTTCTGTAGATGAAATGAAGAGTTAAGAGATTTTACAGAATAGTTTAAGGTGATCCCTGCAGGCAAGGGGTTCTAAGGGGGTTTGTTTTATTTGTGTTTGTTTTTCTGGAGTTTTCTCATTCCCATCTTGGGTCCTGGCATGGGGTTCACAGTATGTCTCTGTCATCCTACACTGTGATAACAGCACACATGTCTTGGAGTAAGTTTTACATGGAAATCAGCAGTTGGAGTAAGTACTTAGGCTGTGTAATAGATGTTTCTCAGAGGGCTGCGTCGGACTGCCAAACTGCTCACACTGACTAGGAGGAGCGGCCAAAGTCATCACTTAGGCTAACTGTGATTCCCACTTCTCTCCTCCATTTCCTTCCTGCCTCTCCCTCCTTCCCTCCTTTTAAGCACCACATATGCATTCTATGTTTGATCTTAGTTTCCATGAAAAGAAGATGAATTTTTTTTTTAAAAGAGTGAACTGTGAAAAAAAATTCAATTGTGGCTTGGGGAGAAACATGAACTAATGATCTAATAGCCCATTCCTATCCCTACTGTCCACACACCAATTCATAGCAGTGGGACCAAAAGAAATCACGTTCACTTTATAGCCAGTGTATCTGCATCAAACTGAATGGATAATGCTTGTATTCATTTAGAAGCACACATCAATAAAGTTAAAATTCCTCTTCATTATGTATAACATGTATACTATTTGTCCTCTGTTTCAGAAACAGATTAGTACATTGACAGATATAAAGAAATAAATGGTAGAGAGCAAGAAAGAGAGGACAGGGATTTAGAAATTTGTTGGGGTTTTCTTTAATATCATCATAACTTGAAAACTTTTTTCAGCTTTGATTCCAGGGCTAAATTGTCTCAAAGATAGAGATGAACTTGTAGATGGGGTAAAGCCTTTTCACTTCAAAAAGGATGTATTTTATTGAATATAAATAAATAAATAAATATAACCATCTTGATTCTTATGATGGAAGATAGTAGATTCTTCCAAACATTTTACAACAAATGCTCAAAAAACGCATGGCCAATGTGTTGAAGGCTTGATCCCCAGGCCATGACATTATAGGGAGATAGTGTAACCTTTAGGAGGTGGGGCTAGGAGGAAGTGAGATCATTGGGGACATGCCCTTGAAGTGACTTTCAGGACCCTGGCCCCTTTCTGTCTCTTCTTTGCTTTCTGTCTTCCAGGAGGTATACAGACCTCTTCTTTCATGTGCTCCCACCATCATGAACTATGCTGCTGCAGGCCCAAAGCAACATGGTCAACCAATGATGGTTTGAAACCTCTGAAAGCATGGGCTGAAATAAATTCCCTTCTTTATTAATTCTCTCTGGTATTTTGTCATAGTGATGGAAACCTGACCAACAGAATAGGCAACTTTCACTTTAATCTCCTAGAATTTGACAAATTCATATCTCTGAAACTCAGTGACATTGATAATCTAAGTTGAGTTTGCCTATGAATCTTATTAAAATTCAGCAGGTTTCTTTGTGTCATCTATATAGATATTCAGCACATCATCCAAGGTCTACTTTTTGAGAATCATTCATCCCCAAAATGATCCAAATTCCTGGAACCAAGTCTACATTGCCATGTATTTTTGTAAGTACAAACTTTGGCCACCTGCACTGGAACCCGAATGACCTACTATTCCAGTTTGCCTAAGACTGACAGGTTATATCATGGGATCCATTCAGCATAGGGAAAGCAGAATGGGTATGGAATCTAAATTCAGAACATTCTGAAATTTTTGTTAAAATGCATATTTTGGGTCTCATCTTAGACTTACCAACTTTAATGTGGAAGGATGAGGGCTGTGAATCTGCTTTGTTTAAAAAAAATCAGGTGCTATTTATCTAACTAAAATCTGAGAAATAATAGTACAAAATCTGCAACAATGATCACCTTCAGTTTGTCAGATACTAGATTTCTGAACCATACAGCTGTTTGTTTTTCCAACAGACTTTCAGAAATTCTTTATTAAAGACCATAAAGATGCCTAACCTGTTTTTCTGACTTTAATGGCTCTGACTGGGTATTGTGATAACTAAGGAGTAAAGTAGCTACTAGAACCAACTACTTGAAAAAGTCTAAGAGTATTGGCTAATCCTTACAATATATCTGTCCAGTACAGAAAAATGAGACAATGAATGCAAAGCTCATGTGCATATATTTAAGAATCAAATAGTGATGGGACATAAAGACACACAGATTTGTATGATCAGGAATTGGTAAAATTAGTATCAGAAAGCAAAAATAACTGTTAACACACAGAATTGAACTCTGGGAACAAATATCATACTTGCTTACTCTATAAGCTGTTTGCTTCACAAATCAGACAAGGTGAATCCATCAACATTTTATAGAGCACAGAATTTACATTTAATTGTACCCATGCTTTCTGTCACATCTAATACTCATCAAGTTGTTGTTATATTACTTTTGCAGATGCCAACATTATTACAAAATCTTGTTCTATTAAATGGGGGGAATAGAGGCCCCAAGTATGAATTCGAATTTGATTTTACCATTATCCAAAGTTAGAAGTTGGGACCAATGGCTTCTTGAGGCTATGGGAGCTTCAATTTTCTAAACTATGAATGGGATAATAAACTTTGATGAAGATTAAATCTAATGGTATATATGGAATTGTTATGAGGGTTAAATCTGATGATACATATAAAAATTTGCTAATAACTGCAGAGTACCTAGCCAATGTCAGTGTCATTACTCAAGACTAACCCCAGGCTAAGATGGAAAAGGAAGATGTGCCAAGCTTCTTAGGGACTTGGAAAACAGCTAGAAAATTTTCCACTTTTCTAAAAAACTCTATTCCTATTATAGTTTCTTTACTGAGGTTAAAATTAAGTCCTTAAATGTTTGTGATTAGGGTGCAAATGTACAAAAGGAAGCAAAGTTACAAGTGAAAAATTTTGGCCACCTTTAGTCTTTTTATTTCTCCAAATCATCACATCACTCTCCCTTGCACATAAATTTCAGTGATAATTCTGCGCTTGTTAATTTCTTTTCCAAGTTAAAGGAAATACACTAGTTTTAATGCTTTCAGGGGCCAATACACACTTTTTTTTTTAAAGGAGAAGTACAGTGAGAGAGAGAGAGAGAATCAATTTTATTTAGTTTTTTCATGTGGCTTTTGTTGCTGGAACACTTAGTTGTGTACATGGGTGCTGGGGTTTGAATCTGAACCCATGTACTTGCACATGCCAGGCAAGTGCCGTAACCACCAAGCCACCATCCAGCCCCCAATACACAATTAAAAATGGAAGTTAGTGGCAAAACTAAAACCTAAGAAAAATATGGACACCTCTTAAAAACTGCCTAATTGCTGGGTATGGTGGCATATGCCTGTAATCCTACCCACTCAGTACACTGAGGCAGGAGAATCCCAAGTTCAATGCTAGCCTTAGTAACTTCATGCGGCCTTGAGTAACTTAGTGAGACCTTGTCTCAAAATTAAAAATAAAAAGGGTTGGGGCTATGCTTCAATGGTTGTCTCTGAGTTCAATTCCTAGCACCAAAACAAAACAAAAACAAACAAAAAAAATCTCCCTAGTAAAACACATGTGCAGTAAGATGGTACTGTTATAAACAGGAAGTACTGCTCTTACAGACACGTCAGTATTCCTTATTTTCTCTTGAATTATGAGCAACAAAACATCACTTTATACCTTAACATGCTATTGATATCTGCATACTTACACTGCTGACTCATAGATGAAGATATAACATTTTTGGTGTTTATTTATAAACATACATTTCCTGGTTTGTTCCAAAGAAAATGTGAGGCAGCATGCAGTTTTAATACATTGAGGTAGTTAAGGTGGTTGACACAAAAACACAATTTTGTAAGTCACAACATATTTAAGGGAAGTAAACATTAACCACAAATGAGCAATATAGGTAGCTTTGAGTGGTGTGATCATATGGATAAAAGCAGAAATGGTGAATTCCCTAATTTTCAGATACGAAGATAAAATATGAAAATCTAAGCTCAAAATCTTTTTAATAACTTTCCATTGCCCTGGGGATTCATTTCCCTTAATTCCCCACTCTCCAATATCTTTCACCCATGGGCAGCCTCTATTCCCACCACTCTAGAGATCTAGGTTTTAGGACCAGTAGCCTAGGAAGCGTAGGGGAGGAAGGTAGAAAATGAAGGTGGGTATTTCTTCATGGAGATCAATCCAGCTTTAGCAATAGTTCAGGACATGAAATACTGTGCGGCTTGTTTCCATTATCTTGCAGGGACCACTGACCTCAGAGGCTACTTCAGCACCTTTGTTTGGAGAATCAGGGAAGGAGCACTAAGCAAGGTGTAAAAACATTCAGACAGTGTGTTTGCCATTGGGATTGGGGAGTGTACTGAGACAGGAGGTCAAAGGTGGATTGCCTTGGAAATCATCTGGACAGGACCGTATTTGTAGGTAGGAGCCATTTGTAAGACAAAGGCTGCCTTCTACCTCTACTCTCTCAATTGTTATGTCTGTGTCAGTCTGGAAGACAAAATTTGGTTCTAGAAAATTCTAAATTGCGTGAAACCCAAAAGTGATCATGGGAGGAATTATATAGCCAACAGCTTGGCAACATTGGCCTTGATGACTTTGTGCTTCTTCTGACTTATTGGCCAAGGGCAGATGGTGCTTTAAGGTCCTCAAGAAGGCCATAGAGAAGAGATTTCAGAATCCAGCGGAAGATCTGACCGTTGTAGCTGGAAACTGCCTTGAAATCATTGCCCTTATCCTCATTCCCACATTGCTGGGGCTAAAGAAGGAACAGGAATGAGGGAGCTATGTGCTCATTCTTCCTGCCCAGTCAGGAGCACCCTAGATGAAAGCATCCCCACAAATCCAAAAGCTGTCAATCTGAAACCATTTCTGGTAAATTGAGTATTTACATGTAGAGAGGAGACACAAAATCTTGCATTATTTTTCTTGGCACATGCCATTTTACCTCTTTACTTGATGTTTAGGCCTTGGCACACCACAGAGTTAGTAGCTTTCCAATATTCTCACTTCTTGATTGCCAACAGGAAATAACACACATCTTCCCAGTGCACTAATTGACTTGGAGATGCCAAGGAGTACCACCACATTTCCTACTGACGATAATGCACTCTTCAGGAAACGCTTTTTACGCCCACTTAGCATGGGCCGAGTTTGAGATTTTCTGTGTTTCTTGGTGCAGAAAGAGCTATCACATCATCTAAATCTGAGTCAGTCATTTGAATTATTCTCCTATACTTTTGTAGGTATATCTTTGACAGGAAAGTGTCCGATTTCACAAATAGCAGATATAAGTATATTTCTGAAGGAAATTTTGGGAGATAAAAGGGTATTCAACTCTAGTAATTATGTGTGTGCAAATACCTCATATATAAAATGTGACATGTATCTAAACACACAGCTTTTTATACGTGTCTCAGTTGTGAGAGTTTTTGTTTCTTTTATATAAATCTAACGAAATTTACTTCAATTACCTACAATCTAAAGTAGGCTATAATATTCTTGGTTTACATATGGCAGAGTCATTAATTAAGAGTGGGCTGATGAGGAAAGTCAACCTAATGTAGAAAAGCACCCATATGTGAAAACATCTTCCAACAGGACCTTTAGGAAGATTCCAGAAAAAGGTCTTGTTATCACAGGGGCTGACAGCTCCATGCAAGTTACTTCCTCTGAGGAGCTTCCAGGGGGACAAGATGTGCAGGTGGAAGACAGTGATACTGGTGATCCTGGCTTTGTGTAGGTCTAGGTTAATGTGTGTGTTTGTGCCTTAGTACTTAACAAAAAAAATTTAAATATAAAAAAGAAAATATTATAATAGGTTCTAACAGATAGCCTAGGTATGTAATAAGTTATACCATCTTGGTTTGTGCAAATGCACTCTGATTTTCGCGCAATGGTGAAATTACCTAAGGACACACTTTTTTAGAACTTACTCCTGTTGTTAAACAATGCGTGACCGCACACGGAATTTTAAGTAGAAAGTGCTGTTACAAAAACATAATTATTAATTTTACTTGTGAACTTCATTTGAAGAGATTTTTTTGATAATATGAACTCTAATTCTAATACTCATTTATATCAATATAAATACCTGCCTTTCCACTGTATTCATTACCCCATTTTTGTAAAAAAAAAAATTGGTTAATGTGAGGTATCAAGTATGGTGGAGAAATTGTCATGAAGGCATTGCAATTCATGCTATAAAACTGTGAGAACAGCAACAACGTTGCAGTTGGAAAAACTACCAGGTATAAAAAACCAATGAGGGAAGGAAGTTAAACACAGGACATTTTTGTTAATATCTGAGGAAGACCAAAATGCATATTTATAGAAATTATATTTCTGAATGTTGCTGACAACTTGCATACCTCTGTTGCCATTATGCTGCTAATTTACATCAGTTTCTTATCTCTGAACAGTTCTTAGGATGAAAACATGGCCTAACCTCTTCTGGTTCACTCTACTCATTTTTCCTTTTCGCCACCCGGAGAGGGTGCTTAGGAATGCTGTGTTTGCCCAAGCACGTTCCTAAGAAGTGAGGGCCCGAAAGAGGCAATAGGGGCCTGGCAGGCATTCTGCTAATGGATTTGAGCTTAGTCACCCCTGAGGAGAAGGATGTTAATGATTCAGGATGCTGGGCTGGCCTAACCTTTACTCATCTGAAAAGTACGATCAGGATCGT
>PVKS010030792.1:0-24058 GCA_004027875.1 Aplodontia rufa
AGCCCCAGGTCATTTCCACGTCTCTATTCCTCAAATCTACTGGTAAGATTAGGACTGGTGGTTCACAATGCTAATCTCCCCAAATGCACCTCGAAATACTGGTGAGAAGATGGAGAAATCCTGATCAGTCGCGGAGGTGCAGGGAAAGCCTTTTGTCTTCAGAACGCCATCTTGCATCAACCCATATGAGCTCTTGAAAGCAGAGACTATTCCCTGGTTAAAATGAGAGAGAAGTGAAGGAAGCTGGATTCTAGCACATGAAGGATTGGACATTCTGTTGCTAATTTTGAGCTGTAGGGGGTCATGCTTAAGGACTGGAGAGAGCCAGCAAGAAAATGATGTCCTGAGTCCTACGACTGAAAGAAACTCAATTCAGTCAACAACTTAAATGAACCTAGGAGTGAATCCTTCCCTGGAGCATCCAGTCAGAAGGGCAACTCTAATGACATCTCAAGCTTTGCCCAGTGAGATGTGTGTTGGGCTTCCAACCTACAGAGATGACAGATAATAAGTGTGTACTACTGGATTTTTTTATTTGTTTGTTTTGATACTGTGTATTGAACCCAGGGATGCTTAACCATTGAGCCACATCCCCAACCCTTTTTATTTTTTGTTTTGAGACAGGGTCTCACTAAGTTGATGAGGGCCTTACAAAGTTGCTGAGGCTGAATTTGAACTTGTAATTCTCCTGCCTCAGCCTCCAGAGCCACTGGGATTATAGGAATATGCCACTGTGCCTGGCTGTACTATTATTTTAAGCTGTCAAGTTTTTGGAAATTTATTGCACGTTCCATAGAAAAGCAGTACATTAGTTCAATCCTTTATTTTAAACTTGGATAACCATCAACATTAAGTTTAGGACATCTTTACTTTTGAGGAATATTGATAGTTATTAAATAGTTTCTGGATTGGTTTGTGTTAGTTAATATTTTTTCTTTTTACTGTAACATTTAGATTAAAATGTACTTATCAGAAATGATTTTAATAGCTCACATAAATTCAAATTTCATGTTGTATACTTCATGTGTTTTAATTTTTAAAGAGAGGAAGAGAGAGAGAATTTTATTTATTTTTTCTTCTGATTTTAGTTTTCCAACACTTAGTTGTACATGTGGTGCTGGGGTTCAAACCTGCATACTCACACATACTAGGCAAGCATGCTATGGATGAGCCACCTCTCCTGCCCATTTCATGTGTTTTCTGAGGAAAGAAAAACAATTCAGTTTTCCTAATCACCTTCTCTGAGTAACGGAGTAGGCCCCAGTAGGCAAACATCAAATTGTCCCACACTGGTAAGCAGTGGCTGACCTGTCAGGTATCAGGGTGAATTTAGTTACACAGAAGCACCAGAACCAGTCTTGTGGCTCTTCTGAGGGGTGTCTGGGACACTCTATTTTTTTGGGTAAGGACAGCATACTCACTTTTTATGAAACAGTATCCAGAAGTGCAGGAGGGGAGGGCAGGTACATGTCCTACACAAGCAATTCCGCACAGTCGTTATTAATATTAAGGAAACGGATTTTGGATTTAATGCTGCCCTGGATTATAAATAAAAGAAGTTAGAGCTTGTCCTTGGAGCATAGAAATCTGTGCCCTATTTACTACTGAAAAGAATGGTCTCCTTGAAATCTTCCAGCAAGAGATATTCACTGTTCACAAATGTGCACAGAAATGGTGCGTTATCTTTTCATGTAACAGGAAGACAGGAGCTCAAGTGTTTTCTCCCCTTCTATTAGATGGCAACAGTCAGAGATAACCAGTGCTTGACGGGAAGTGTCAAGTGTTTTTGATGAAATTCAGTACAGAAGAGGCAGGTGCTGTTCTTTGGACTGACGTTTGAAGGAAAACTAGAGGTTACATGCACATGATTGGAGGGGGCCCTCCTATTGACCTTGGACATGGTCTCTTTGTTCCCCACTATTACTCATTTTCTATATGAAGATTCAGGTAAAAATGGAGGAATGTCATTTCCCAAAGGCAAGATGCATGAGGTGAGAAAATTAAAGAGAACCTGAGTTAAATAATATTAAATAGTTTTATTTGCTGCAAGATTTTTCAGAGCCTTGTAGAGAATATTATGAAATGGTAATAACAACAAACACATTGAACACTTTATAGGCCAGGTATTGTTCTAAGTGCTTTGCCTGCATTCGCTAGTTCCGTCTTCAACTCTGCGTGTTAAGTACTGCTATTACCACACCATTGGACTCCTGTGGGATCTAAAGCCAGAGAACATAAAGTACTTGTCCAAGGTCATCCAGCTTGTGAATTTGAGGGAAGGATCAGTGTACAGTACCACTCAAGCTTATTTTTCTGTACTTCTTTCATACTTTTTACCTGTGGCATCTCATGGGATTAATTTTCCAAGAGACCCAGTTTTAAAATTTTGGACTGGAGAGAACAAAATGGAAGAGAGTTGAGAATATTGCAGAATGGTTTGTACTTTTTTTTTTTTTTTTTTTTGGTCCTGGGAATTGAACCCAGAGGCACTTTATCACTGCTGCATCCCTAGCCCTTTTTTTATTTATTTTGAGCTCTCACCAAATTATTGAGGCTGGCGTTGAACCTGAGATTGTACTGCCTCAGACTTCTGAGTTCCTGGGATTACAGGCATGCACCATTGCATTTGGCTGGTCTGTGCTATTTAACCGTAGGAGGACAGCATTCCAGGAACCCAAAAGAGAATCCATCCCCATTGCACTGATCAAAGATACTATGTTAATGGTTAAGATTCAACATTTTTAAAACCTGTGATCATCCTCTCAGGTGATGTTTTCCCACATCTAATAAGCTGAACGTGTGTGTGTGGACAGTATTTAAAAGAATTTCAAATAAGAAAACAATAAATTTTGAGATGTACCATACATACTATACTCTTTTTTGTTCGACATAGTCTTGAATATTGGAAGGAATCATTGTTACATAATCCATACTATACTTCTTAAATTTGGAGCCATGTTATTTCACTTGGTGCATAGATTTATTCTCTATAGCCAATGCCTAAATCTGACCCTGAGCAGATCATGATGAATTTTAATAGGTTGTATAGATTCTCTTCTAATAATAAAAACGTAAAGCATATGAATAGAAAAAAAGCCATAAAACATAAAAAAATACTATCCTTAATTAGAGAAATGGAAAGGAGGACATAAAATAATGTTTTTTTCTACCTCACAAATATGGACATTGAGGGGCTGGAGTGGTGGCCTAGTAGTTATGGTGCTTGCCTAGCATGTGCCATTACATGGATTCAAACCTCAGCAGCACGTACTCAACTAAGTGTTGGAGCAACAAAAGCCACATGAAAAATGAAATAAAATTGATTCTCTCTCTCTCTCACTGTCCTCTCTTTATAAAAAACAAAACAAACCCTCCCCTCAAAAAAAACAAATATGAACATTGAGCTGTTGATAACATATGGGGTTGGAAAAATCCTTGTATGCACTATTGATGGGAAAGGAAATTATTAGAACATTCTTGGAGGGCTTTCAGAAGTCTTAAATAAAGTCATTATAAATGTACCCTTTGACTCAGATATTTCTGCTATTTCTATGCCCAGAATGATGCTCCCTTCTTTCTGAGGAAGCATGTTTCAAATGCTTTGGTACTACTCTTGGTAGACTGTATTATTGTGTTTTGTAGTACAATAATGTATTGTTCTATTATTTGCTGCCTTCCTTCTGAAAGAATTAGATCTACTTATCAGTTGCTAAGTGATTTCCTAGTGCCTCCCACTAGGTAAAGTATACTTGTTATCTCATTGATGGTCGGTTTGGCCTCATGACTTGTCTTGGAAGGTGGAATGTGGAAGTAACATGTTCTAGGATCAAGCAGAAGGTTCAAGAGCATTGTGTGGTTTCATTGTTCCCTCTGCCATGAGATTAAAATAAGGCTGCTCTGCTAAGCCTGGGTCCTTGAACAGAGAATACATTGAGGAGAACTGAAGCCATTCTCAGATATCACTTCTGTGATTAAGAGATGAGTGTTTGTTAAGCCATTAAGATTTTGGCCATCTGTTAGCCTTAGTGCTTGTTATGGTTTAGTAATGATGTGCCCCCCAAAAGTTCAATTGTGAGACAACAAAAGAAAAAGTAGAGGTGAAATGATTGGGTTACGAGAGCTTTAAACTAATCAGTTCATTAATCCACTTGAATGGGTTAACTGGGTGGTAATTGTAGGCAGGTATGTGTGGCTGGAGGAGGTGGATCACTGGAGGTGTCTTTTGGGTGTATATATTTTGTCCCTGGTGAGCAGAGCCTCAGCCCCCTCTCTCTCCTTCCTGCGGTCATGTCCTAAGCTGTTTTTCTCCTTCATACCCTTCTGCCATGATGTTTCTCACCTCCTGCCGAGAGCTGATAGAGTTGACTGTCTTTGGACTAAGACCTCTGAAGCTATGAGTGCCCAATACACTTTTCTTCCTCTAAAATTGTTCTTATCAGCTCTTTTGGTCACAGCAGTGAAAATGCTGATAAAACAGTCTTGTTTACCAGCATAAACAAATAGTAGAACAGTATCAACTTCTTCTACAAGACCTTCTGTATCTATCCTAGCCTATTTCTTTTCTTTTCCAAATTCCACAAAGAATTTAAAGTCTATAATACAAGTCTTTTAAACTGTGCATTTTTCTAATATTGATTTCCAATTATAGTAAATATGTCACTACTCTCCCCAGGAGAATTGTAAATTCCTTGAAGCTCCAGGCTCAGTTTTATCTTTTAAAAGTCTTTTCTCTGGTCCAAGAAACATAGTAGGTACTGAGTAAATAAACATTCTTCAGTCAATACGCCTACAGCTATTTATTGAGGATGCATAATATGTGAGCCACTGTTGCTTTATCAAATGGCAAAAATGAAGTTAAGGACTTTATTTCTGTCCAGGTTAGAAAACTGTCTATGTACATTCCTGCAGGAAGAGTTAATTCCAGAAGAATTTTGCTTGCTAGGTGATTAGTGCATGGAGGCCTCTGTAATGATTGATGGTCTGTGTGACTCCTGTTTTCACCCATAAAGGACCCGAGGAAAGCCTTTCAAAGAATGCACCACTCATAGTGGCCTCATTGCCCTCAAGATGGAGAAGAACATGGTTCTTAAGACTAGACCAGCAACATGCTTGTTTATTTTTGGAATGAACTAAAAGACAAGCATTTGATCTTTTCAAATCTCCCTTAGAGAAAAATGATTTAATAAGGGAATGTTTGTATAAAGTGAAGGGAGCAGAGACAAGAGGGCAGAAAAATAACGATCAGTTCATTTTCTTCCTGAAAACATGTCCTGTATTTCTTGGCTTCTGTGACTTGTCTGGCACCTCAGACATAGAATTCACTGATAGCTTTTAAAAATAATTTCCTATAAGATATTCATTAAGAAATTAAGCTGTCTTCTCACTTTGACTGGAGAGTATACAAAGTCAACTGATGTCCTCTCTCTCGCATCTTGGAAAAAAAGGCAACTCCCTGACACCTATAAAGTGGCTTCTGGTGACTTCAAATAGGTAGCCCTTCTGGCAAAAGGTATGATTAGGTAGAACTTTATTGAGGGAGAGGAGAAAACCACTGTTAACCCATTGAAATAAGATTGAATATCATTAATCTGAGGAAAGTCTTTGTCTGGGGTAATCCATTTGTTTGTTGACAAAGTGACACAGAAGTAAATTTTTATTTTTGCTGAGTAGGTATGACAAGTGCATGACATCTGTTTTGTTTCCTGAACTGTAACCTCATAATATTTTAATCTTTAGATAAATGTCATCAAATTATTGCACAAATAACCTTCTGCAATTTTTTAAAGCTAACAACCAATACAATGTGAATTTAAAAGTGACTTTATCCAAGGTCAAACTGTACCATTAGGTGGCACATTGGGCATTTTACTATCTGGCAAGAGGAGGAGGTACTGTTTTTCTAGAGGGAATTCACAGGTGGTAAGATGAAGTTCCTGATTCTACAGTGGACTCTGCACACAATTTGGAAAGCCCCATCATCTCTTCATGCTCCAATGTGTTTATCATCATAGGATGACAACTGGGAAATCTTTTATAGCGGAAGTTTTTCACTCTTCAGAAGAAAATATCTAAAAAATTCTGAGAATCTTACATACGTACAGTTGCAAGAGGCTCTAAAATTTCTGGTCCAATCATTTCTTTTTTTTTCTCTTTTAAAGAGAGAGGGACCCAGAGAGAAAGAGAGGGGGGGGGGGAAGAGAGAATCAGTTTTTATTTAGTATTTCATGTGGCTTTTGTTGCTCTGACACTTTGTTGTGAATGTGGTTCTGGGGTTGGAACCCACATACTTGTGCATGACAGGCAAGCACCATAACAACCGAGCCATCTCTCTAGCTACCGATTATTTATTAATTGGTGGATAAAATGCATCCCAGTATCATTAAGTAATGTGTCTGAATCCCTATTTGGTTTAAAAGCTATGATTGCAATGTTAATATTTAAAACACATAGCTGGGTGCAGTGGCACACACCTATAATCCAAGCAACTCAGGAAGGATGATGATCTGTTTAATGATAAAATTAAGATTAAAATTAATCCAGATCTGGATATTGAACACAGAGCCATTAGTGAAAACAAATAGCTAAGAGAAATAGCTAAAACACCACCAAAGAATTTGCAGTAAGTCCAGGATTACTAAAATTGGGCTTAATAGCAGTTCAAGTTGTATACAGTTGGGTGTTTAGTTGTCTATAAACTCAGTGTAGTTTGGTATTCTGTCAAAAATCAGTGAAATGTTGGGCTATTTTCATATGAATGTTCTATTTTTCCATTTCAGACCATAGAACAACAGCATTCATTAATGATCAGACCATTATGACTAAACTCTCATTTTGACTCCTTTGAATGCTACATCATTTTCCAACAGAATATAAAAATGACCACAAAATTTGCATATAATTTCAGGAAGTTTATACGTGGTCAGGGACTCTTAAAATATAGCTGACCAACAGTAGGGCAAGATCAGGGCTGTGGAAACTGTCATAAAAGTCAGGTGAAGAAGTTAGGGTTGCTTAATTTGCAAAAGGAAATATCTCAGGGAGGCATGAGGCTGTCATTACCAGAGCTCACCAAATCCTCTTCTCTTTTCCCCATAACATGGAAGACCTCATTTTTCATTTCTGTTGAAGCTGAGTAGTCAATATAAATGATTCTTACCAGTGTACTAGGAGAGGAAGGGATGTGTGTCACTGAGCTGCAGCTGTATTTTATTCCTGGTCTAAGTGACATCATCTGAGTAGAGATCAGATTATATTTTCTGGGTGGTACAGCTAAAGAAAGCTGATTTCTCTATCAACTGGGTTTCTGCATGACCGTTTGAAGCACACTTTCTACTAAACTGTTGCCAATGATTAGCACTCATTTGGGTTTGGACACAAATGAGTGTCCAATGGGTGAGTACGGAGTATAATAAAATCATGTTGCTTCCTTCAGGGCAGAAACTGTGCCCAAAATGACATCAAACACAATTCCCATTTGGGAAACTGCAATGTAAGTTTCTATTGTTTTGAAGGAATATCAATGAACAGCACATACAATTTCTAAGAAAATGAACTTTATGCAGGGGATTCTCTGATGTTATTTTTCTCTCAGTTTTTCAGTATGACCTCTGACCTCTTTGAAGGGCAACATGGATTTTTTTTTTATTCATTCAACATAGTCTTACATATTGGAGGGAATCATTGTTACACATTCATGTACACATGGATATGGACAAAGCAAGCCAAGGCTGATACCAGTTTATGATCTCCCTTCTTTGAGTTCTCCCTGATCTCATGTTTCCCCTACCTTGCCTCCATGTTAGTTGGGCTTCTCATGGACATTGAGGGTTCCCAACTGGATTGATAACCCCCCTTACTCCCTCCCTCCAGCTGCCTTGATGTCCCCGGTAATCCCACCCTCCCCTCCTTGCCCCTGTCCCTTCATCCCCCAGCATTATAGCCATGGTTACCCCTGCTCATGTAAAGATTCACCCATGTTTAGGTTATTATTAGCTTAGCCAACTTTCAGTCTGTTTCTGATTGTATTATAGCTTCCACATGTGAGAGAAAACATTCAGCCCTTGAGTCTGAGCTTGGGATGTTTCACTCAGCATAATTTTTTCCATCTTCATCCATTTAGCTGCAAATGCCATGATGTCATTCTCTCTAATAGCAGAGTAGAATTCCATTGTATATTGTACCACAGTTTATGAATCCACTCGTACAGTGAGGGGCATCTGGGTTGGTTCCATAGTTTAGCTATAGTCAATTGAACTGCAATAAACACATTGATGTAGCTGTGTCTCTATAACATGCTGATTCTAGCTCTTTTGGGAAAATACCCAGGAGTGGGACAGCTGGGTCATATGGTGGTTCAATCCCTAGTTTTTTGAGGAGTCTCCACACTGCTTTCCAGAGTGACTGTATAAGCTTGCAGTCCCACCAACATGTGATAGTGTTCCTTTTTTCCCCCACAACCCCTCTAGCATCTGTTATTTTTTGTATTCTTCATTTTTGCCACTCTGATAGGAGTAAGGTGGAATCTGAGTGAAGTTATTGATTTGCATTTCTCTTATTGCTAGTGTTGTAGAACATTTTCTCACATTTATGGGCTTTTTGGACTTCCTCTGTTGAGAAGTTTCTATGTAGTTCCCTAGCCCATTTATTGATTGGATTATTTGTGGTTTTGGTGTTTAGCTTTCTGAGTTCGTTGTATATTCTGGATATTAGCCCTCTGTTGGGGGTGTAACAGGCAAAGATTTTCTCCCATTCTGTAGGTCTCCCCTGACACTTAGCTAATTCTTTAGCTATGCAGAAGCTTTTTAGTTTAATGACATCCCACTCACTTATTCTTGGCTTTAATGCTTGCCCTATAGGAATCTTATTAAGGAAGTTGGTGCTGACACTGATGTCATGGAGAGTTGATCCTATATTTTCTTTAAGCAATTGTATAGTTGCTGATTTAATTTCCAGTTCTTTGAACCATTTTGATTTGATTCTTACACAGGGTGAGAGATAAGGATCCAATTTCAGTTGTTTGCCTATAGCTGTCCAGTTTGTCCAGCACCATTTGTTGAATAGGTTATTCTTCTTTTACACTATGCTTTTGCCCTCTGTCAAATTCAGATGATTAAAGATTTGAGGGTTTGTCTTGGTGTCTTCTATTCTGTTCCATTGGTCTTCATTTCTGTTGTGATAACAATACCGTGCTGTTTTTTGTTACTATAGCCCTATAGTATAATTTCAGGTGAGGAATTGTGACACCTCCTGCTTCCTTTTTCTTGCTTAGTAATGTTTTGGCTAGTCTAGGGCTTCTGTTATTCCAAATGAATTTAAGAATTGCTTTTTCTATATCTGTGAATAATGGGAATTGCACTGAATCTATATAGGGCTTTAGGTAGAATGGCCATTTTATTATATTGATTCTTCCTAACCATGAATATGGAGTGTTTTTCCATCTACTCTGGTCTTCTGCAAATTGTTTTTTTAATGTTTGATAGTTTTCATTGTAGAGATCCTTTATATCCTTTGTTAGATTGATGCCCAAGTATTTTATTCTTTTTGAGGCAATTGTGAATGGGATAGATTTCCTGATTTCTTCTTCAGTGGACTTGTTGCTGGAGTGTAGGAAAGCTAATGATTTATGAGTGTTGATCTTATAACCAGCCACTTTGATGAAATTATTTACAAGCGCTAGAAGTCTTCTGGTCGAGCTTACTGGGTCTTCTAGGTATAGGACCATGTCATTAATAGAGATACCTTGACTTCCTCTTTTCCTATTTGAATTCCTTTGATTTCGGTCTCTTGTCTGATAGCTCTGGCTAGGGTTTCAAGGACTGTATTGAATAAGAGTAGTGAAAGTGGACATCCTTGGCTTGTTCCTGAATTCAGTGGGAATGCTTTCAGTTTTTCACCATTAATTATAATGTTGGCTGTAGGTTTGTCATAAATGGCTCTTGCAATATTAAAGTATCTTCCTTTGATCCCTATCTTCTCCAGAGTTTTGAGAATGAATTTATCTTGAATTTTATCAAAGACCTTTTATGCCTCAATTTAGATGACTATATGATTTTTATTTTTAATTCTATTTAAGTGGTGAATTTCTTTTATTGGTAAGTTTTTGTTGTGTTATTTAAAACTATATAATAATCATTGTCATTTTCCATGAGGAGAATAATTATTGCCACATGTGATCTCATGCTCCGTGAAGAAATTTCTCAAAGAGTAAGACATGACATTTCTTAACATTAGCCAACAATTAAATGGGCTATTAGCTTTTCTGGGGGCTGGAAATAATCAGACCTGATTATGAAGAAGTGATTTGGATCCTAGATAGGGCCATAAAGGTCCAATCACATGCAATGTGTCTATGATTGTTTTCTCCAATGTTTCTCCAGTCCCTTTTATTTTTCAGGCATTTAAAAAATAATCATTTTTAAAGCCATCGCAGAATTTTTATGTAGGTAAAGCACATAATTGTTTATGATGAATTCTAGAATATTGCATAAGACATTATTGCTCTGTAATGTACTCTTCCTTTTTGTGCAAAAGTCCAAATTTTAAAAGGCAACAGATATACTGAGGACTTGGGATACGTGAAGTTTAAAGATAACAGAGCCAATCATCATAATACCAGGGAGTATAATGAGTGGTCTTTATTAAAGAGTGGGGGTTTAATTATAATGCACCAATAAAAAAATTAAAAAAAGAAGTCAGAGTTAGTGCCAAATCCAGATCAGATTCCAACTTCTTACCTTTTTATGTCCAGACCACCTGTCCTTGTATCTTAATCTTCAGAGGAGTGAGTTCTTGTGACCCACTTGATTTAGAAGCACATCCTCCTTGTCCCTCACATAGGAGCTATCACATCCTTCCATGAACGAGGCTTTTTTGGTCTGTTTTATTTGATTCTTAAAATGTGAAGTGGAATTTTAAGAAAATGAATTTGATATAACCAGACATCAGTCATTTTCATTCTTATGACAAGTAAAGAAAATGAGAGTCATTGCCTCATGAAATAGGTCGTGGCTCCAAGCTAACATTACAAAACCCTTGTGAGATTCTTTGCCTGGAGACATGAAGAAATGGATTCGGGCAAAAGGTATTTCTGCACAGGGGTGATCTGAATTTAAATGATCTGTTGGTTATACCTGGCAATAGTCACAAGGGAGTGGAGGGCAGAGGAGCTGTTTCTGGTTGGTAAAACAGAGTACTTCTTAAGAATAAATTACAGATGTTACAACATAGTGAGTATGTTGAATGCTGTGAATTAAAGACAAATTAAAAATGAATATTTGTGGGATTAATGATGTGGTGGCCAAAGGGATTAGCTGTCTCTCTTAAAACAGTGACTTACCATTCCTAGACATGTGATCTTACACTCATTACTTAATCTTTCAGCTTCAGTGCTTTCATCTTTAAAATAAGAATGATAGTTTTACTTATATTGTGCTTTTATTGTCAAGATTAAATGAGAAAAAATGTCTAGAACAAGTAATAAATTTCCTGAGATGTAGTAATTGTCTGATCAATATTAGCCTTTCTTGTTTTTATTATAAATGCCCACTTTTGGCCAGCTTGTTGAGAAGCAGTTTTGTGATAACAGTAATACCAGACTGAATCAGCTGGCCTGGTGTCCTGTCTTTGCTCTGTCACTAAAATGTCATGTGGCTCTCAGCAATTCTCTTGCTGTCTCTGGATCAAGATGAAGTTTTATCTTGTTTTGTTTTTTCATGAGTAAATAGATACCAAGACTTAAAATTTTCTAATTTCTTTAGACTGAAAATTTGATTTTATATAATCCAGTATCATGATTGTAAAAAAAAAAACTTCATGCATATAATGCTTGCTACATATTAAGAAAACTACACATCATGTTTCAAGAGCAGATTATCAATTATGTGGCATAGAAGGGTGTTTATCATATTTTAATGTGCAATTGAATCAGTTGGGGAGTTCTGGGGAATTATTGCCAGGACATTCTGATTCAGGAAGCCTAGGGTGGATGGGACCTATGAGTCTTCATTTCTAGCAAGCTCCCAAGTCACATGTGAGGGAACCAATAACACAGGTATTCTCACTTTGGCTTCTCTGCTTGACTTTCAGTAACTTCAAGTGACCCAGAAGTCCCTTTTTGGTTTCTAGAACCAATGAAATCATCATGTTGTAAAGGTGTTAACATTCCCTCGTTGACTGCAACAGTATTCACTATAACCAAGATACGGAAAGAAATAAGAGCCTCTCAACAGATGAATGGATAAAGAAAATGTGGTCTATATACACAGTAGACTATTATTCAGTCTTAAAAAAGAAATCCTGACATTTGTGAAAACATGGATGTACACAGAGGGCATTATGTTAAGTGAAATAAGCCTGACATAGAAAGATAAATACTGCACGATCTTGCTTATATGTGGAATAGGAATGAGGTATTAATACACAGAAACGGAGAACAGAACAGTCATTACCAGATTGGGAATGGGAGTATTAGTTGGAATGGGAAAACAGGGAGCTGAAGGTCAAAGGGCACAAAGTCAATTATGTTAGATGAATAAATCTGGAGATCTAATGTACAGCATGAAAATGACGGTTAATAATGTAGACTGGAAATTTGCTGAAAGAATAGATTTTAGGTGTTTTTGTCACACAGAAAAGTAGCTGTGTTAGTTTGCTTGACTGTAAAAGTAATTTCACTCCGTATATGGATATGGAATCATCATGTTGTACACCTTAAATACATAAGATTTAAAAAAGATTTCTGCTGTGTGAATTTGAATGAATGCTTTCCTATTCATATGTATTTGTTCAGAACAGTTTAGAAGAAAATAAAGGGAAAATAATTGGAATAATTCAAAATGCCAGAAATACAATATTAATTCATTATGCCAATTCAAAATGTAAAACCACAGCTCTAGAAAAGCCATTTGACAAATGATGATACTTGAAAGACTAATGTCAGAATTTGTTAAGCACATACATGAGCCTGGGGCTCCTTTTTCTCCCCTTTAGGTCTTAAGGATCAAAATATCTGTGTAATGGACAAGTGAAATCATCCTGAATATAAATGAACACCCAAAAATCTGCAGGGCTGGAGTAATTGAGCTGTCTGATGTATTTCTCACTAGAAGTCTTTCTTGCTGCCTATTTTAAACTTGGCAAAGTTTTATGATCAGACATTGTAAAAAAATTCACTTTTTAGTTAAGAACTGTGGATAATTTTGCCCTGGAAAGAATTTTGCACAGAACCTACTTTCTTTAAACTGTCAATGTGAGCGTCATGGAGAAGAAAAAATCTTAAGGTATAAAGCGAAATTAAATGTCTAGTTATTCTCTGTCTCTCAAATTTCAAGAGCGTGTTGGTGACCAGTGTGAAATGAGCAGAGAGGAGACTTCTCACAAAATATCAAGTTCTGGAGAAAGAAGGGTCTCCATCTACTCCAGGTTAGGGATTGCTGTTTGATTTGTCTGAGCTGCTAATGTCTTTGATTATGGGGCCTAGAGAAAGTATGTCGATGACTGGAAGCTTGCACTGCTTGCTTATGTGGCCAATGCTCAGTCTCTTCCTGTTGCTCAGACTTTGAGTCATGAAGAGAGAGGGCAAGAAAGTAAAAACTACTGTGGAGAAAGACGCAGTGTAATTACACATTCTTATTTGCTGGTAGCTGATGGTCTGCTGGTTGAGAAACTGATTGAGCTCCCTGTGTTAGGCACAGTGACCTTTCAAAGGAAAAGTTAAACAGTAAAAATGAGTGGGGAATTTTGTTCTCTTCAGTTCCAATGTTGTCAGTCATGGAGTATGTGTGGGGGAATTTCTGGGATCTCCTGAGGTAGATTGTGGGAAAATATCTGACAGCAGAAATAACTTTATAGAATATTTATAGATCTGTATATTACACTTTATAGAATACACAGTATTTACGTTTATATGATAAGGATATCTTCCTTAAATATAAGGAATTAGATTTTGTTTTATATGTAAAACTTTATTTTAAAAGGCAAGCCTCCTTTTAAACCCTCTGATATAATTAAGAGTGATTTATGTCACAAATATTTAGTTGGCCAATGAGAATTTCCTAATTGGAGATGATAATGCATTTGATACTTTCTTTTTTGGAAACTGATTACTTCCACTGCCTTATTGGACAGAGATCTCAGGTACAGTATTGGAATCCAATCTCATATTTTTCAAAGGATCTTAGCTTGACTTTAAAATGTTAAAATTTATAGCTTATAGAACACAGATGTGTCAGCTTTCACATTGTTTTTGATACTATCATACTGTTGGACTTAATGGTTAAATACCTTAGGATGAAAACACTAGCTTCCCATCCCTCCTTTTCTATTTCCTTTCTTGCTAGCCCTTTCTAATATACACAAATTGCAACTTCCAATCCCTCAAGCCTACCACATAGTTTTGGTTTTCACTTTAATTTGGAAATGCCATTAAACTAGGATTAGTAAATTGAAATTTTTATTTTTTCCAATCTGGAGTGGGTCAAAATAATTTGAATCTTTTCAGGAGGCAGAGCTTGCTCTGTGCATGGCTTGGAGGTGTATGTCTGTTTGAGGTCAAGTCAAAAGTCCTGCTTTTTAGGAGGCTGATGGTCACCCCAGCCATGACCTAGAGGTTAGCAACTCTACATCTGATTTTTGAACTGGGTCTGGCTTCTGTCTTGGCTATATTCTTTTTTTTTAAAAATTTTTAAATTTTTGAACAACCATACAAGTTTTTAACAAACTAATATAAAATGTATATAGATTCCGGATATTACAATTACCCCCAGGAGTGCCCCCCCAATTACCCACCCTTATCCCTCCCTTCCCCTTCCCACAATATCTCTAAAAAAGGATTATGTTGTATAGCATTACATCATATCTAGATTTAACACATGATAATAGACCAACTTTCTGTATTCTTAAAACTCTATTGAACTAGAAGATAGTAATCTTGGATTTCCCTGGATAGCAATAGGCCAATTTGTTGACCTGTTCAGTGAGAATAGATTTATTTAATTTCTATCCCAACTTATGTTACTTCCTGCCTTCCAGAGCTTTATTATTCCTGTGTTCAATGTTTATATTGTGAGTATTTGTTGACAGAATGACCTAGCAACATTGAGTTTTGGAATACTGTTTAATGGAAAATTAGTAAGAAGGAAGTTTTTCACATTTTTCAGATTAACCCTAGGAAGCATTATTTGGAAATGTTCACAGGGAATGTGTCATGGAGTCTAAGAATCTTCTGGTAGAACTTCTCATCTGGTCCCAGATGTTCTTCCATTCCTATTGAGAGGTAAAATGTGGTCATCAGTGAAAGGAAAACAATCCCATCTTTAGGCCTGATTATTGAGTAGAGAGGGAGCATCCACAACTGACTTCCCATGTTAGTCAGATGCTTTGTTAGATGCTAGATGACTCAGACTTGGTTCCCATCCTCAAAGGTGAGTTTTCATTGTTGTATTTTAGCACTTTAAAAATCCTTCATAGGGGCTGGATCGGTTGCTCGGCGATTACGGTGGTTTCTCGGCATGCTTGAGTATACAGGTTCAAACCTCAGCACCCATGTACACAACTAAGTGTCAGAGCAACGAACGAAAGCCGTGTGAAAAACTCAATAAAAATTGATTCTCTCTCTGACTGTCCTTCACTCTTAAAGAAAAAAAATCCTTCATAGATAAACCTTAAAATGGGAGGATTTCTATGTTTTCCTCTTCCTGAACATAAACTTGTCCTAAATTGTGTAAAAAAAAAATTTCTCATTAGAATTAATTTTTTTTTCTTGTTTACCAGCTCAGCCCTATTGGTAATAATTTCAGAGCCAAGGAAATGTGGTAATTTTTTCCTTTTTTTCTATGCCAGAGGCTATCAATTAATTGCCACATGCTAAATATGAATAGTAGACATACTTTTTAAAATAAAAACATTTGGCTTGTATTTAATTTCAAATACATTTGAACTAACATTTAAAAATTGAAAAATTTATATGGGCGATGTTGGGGTAATTCTGGTTTAGGAACACATGCATATCATATTGTTACTTTATATACATTTATGATTGTATAATAGCTCAACTCCTTAATAGCACATCTATGTGAATATATTGTGTGAATGTACTTTAAGTGGGTGAATTTCATAGTATATTGAATTATGCTCAATAAAACAATATAATTTATATTTCCCATGCCTCTCAAAATCCAAACTATCTGGAACTACTTTACCATGCTCCCACATGCAGCTATCAGCGGAGGCCACGCAGCTACGTTAGGTGCTCTGAGTTTCCTCACTTGGTCCAACTATACCACTAGTCTGTGACTCTTTTAAGAGGACAGTAATTTTCAGTTCAAAGCAATTTTTTTCCATGATCCTTGTGTGACAGTGAGGAAAGATGCTAGGATACTAAAAAGCTCATGCAAGATGGGGTCTCTAAGGACCTTCTAGAAATAATGGCTATTGGCTGCATCTTTATATTCCAAGATGTGTCTTGCGAATATACAAAATGAGAGAGGCAGAGTTTCTCTTTCCCCTTGGTCTGTTGCCTGACATTTTGTTACCCACAACTAACCATTCATCCTAATGGTGTTAACCAGGATGCTTGATTCAGTCTGAATCAGTACCACACATAGAATTAAAGTTGAAGAAGGTAGGTCATTTGAAACCTCGTATACTGACTTAGCCTTTTAGAGTGGTTCTCCCAAATTTATCCTCTTGGAACTTCAGCGCTCAAGAGAATAAAAAAATTAATGTAATTAAATATTTTGGGGGAACTTCTGAATATATCAACTCTCTATATTAGTAATGCATGTTAATACATTAACAAAATTTAGAAGGCTTGCAATGAAGGAAACTATTTAATTTTGTCATTTTCCAAATAACACTGTTCTGGAGAGTTTATCCAGGAATCTTAGTCCCAGTCTCAGAGGTCACATATTTAGTGAAAGATTGATGGCCCATACTTGAGGAGGTACCAAGAAACCTCCTCAAATTAATTGCCCATTAATTATTCATATTTTAGCTGTCACATTGATGTGCAGTTGAGAACAGCCTGGGAATAAAGACAGGGGTGGGATAAGAGATTCACCATCATTTATGAAGCTTTTAAAAGCTGGAGCTAAATAGAGAGAAAAATCTCTTTTGAAGGGGGGATTTCAAATCACTGGGGTTAGATATAAAGCTCTAGGCAAGCTGTAAATCCAGCGGGGAATATGATCATTTCTCAAGTACCCATCTTCGTGGTCAAAGGCTTTCTTTTGGTTCTTTGAGGATAGAGAACCTATCTTCTTTCTCTTCAGTCCTTCTATCAGTGACCTAGTTTTCTGTACAGGGAACATTCATGGAAGGAGTTTCTTTGGGGAACTAGTTAGTGAGGACAAAATATAGTATGAGTGTTGGCATTTCATAAAGTAATAGCTCTTAAGACACTTTTACTGTAAATATTTTCCAAATATATGTATTATAATAACTATCTGGATAAAAATAGTTTTTTCTTTTGTGGGAAATTCAGGAAAATATAAAGAAGAAAATAAAATTGATCAGATGTGACCTCTTATTAACACCCTGATACATTTCCTTGTTGAAATGAACATAAGGTAAAACCAGTTCTGTCCAAGTTTTTTTTTTAATTTAATGTTATGTTATGAGAATTCTCTGCCAATAAAAATCTTTCATAAACATTTAAATTTTATTTTAGTCTATCTTTTAGATCTATAATAATTTTAAAACTGTCTTTTATTAAATTAAAAGATGCATGTACTTCCAGCAAGCATTCACTCATCCTCTCTGTCCCACAGACTGAGCAGTAATGTTGAAATGGATCAGACAAAAGCACGTGGATGCACAGGGGCAAATGCCTGGCTTAGGTTCCCAGCAAACCTGTAGGGGTGTCTGATGCTCAGTTCAACCCACCACCATGCCCCCACCCTGCTGGCTACTCACACCCTATCCCAGACCTCCAAGAGGGATTTCTATAGAGCTTGTCATTTTGGGTCTATTGATCTGACAGGTAATTTAGCCTGCAGCAAGGGAAGCATAAGTGAGAAAATTGCTGTCAAAATGGAGCATGTCCCCGGAGTGTTGCTTTCTCTGCTTTGAGCCCTCAGAGACTTGGTAGAGGGCACAGGCAGGGAGGATATGCTGTTGGCCTCTTAGTGAGAAATGAAGAGGGAGGAAATGGCCCTGGGGCAATTACCACTCTTAATTGCTGCGAAATGGACAAAATGCTTTTTGCAGGCTTTTTCACAGGGTGATCAACGCCGAAAACCTTCCATTTAGTTTATAAATGAAACTGAGGAAGATGGACATCCCCATTTCTTAGGTAATCAGCACAGATTGCTTTAAAGGGGGTTAAGGAAAACACTGCAGTGCAATGGACTAGGAGATTCACCCCGACCAGCACTGTGGTTGATTAGAGCCCTAATGACTTCATCCCTTTCCTTCCAGGTTATCAGCTGCATCTCTACCTCTTTCCAAACTGATCACCACCTGGTGAGATGTGGGTCTGGAGGTCAAAAGAACACAGGTTAAAGTGACTGGTTTATTATGTTCTGTATCTATTCATTTGGTTTTGTCTTATTTTAGGAAAAAACTAATAGAAAGTGTCTCACAAAATTATACAAACTCTTCCTTAGTGACAAATATTTCTTTGTTAGAGTTTTTGAGTATTGAATCATTTCCCCATCGATTAGGATGATAAAATCATGGTTTTTGAAATTCTATATCCTGAGAAGGAGAAAATGCATCTGTAGCTATAATAAAATTTATATTCATGATTATCAATATCTGTCTGAAAATGCATTGTGTCTGTGCAGATAGAAACTGCTTACATTGAATTATCCTACACAGAACCCACCGGAGAGTCAGCTGAATACCCACAAATCCTCCGTGGATTGCTCCAGAGTTCGGAGTGAGCACTTGGCTGCAGTGTTGATTAGGCAGGGTGGGAAGTGATCACTCCAAGAGTTGGCTCTTTTGAAGGCTGTCGGTGGGATCATAAGTTTCCTAAAATCAGAGATAGCCTCTAGGCACTGCACAGCTCAGTCTACTATACACACCACTCCTGGTGGCTGGAGGAGCTCCCACCCTTGCCTGGCCTCAGTGCTGACACACAGATTGGCTCCAGATCCTCAAAATAATGTCTCCACTCCCTTGTGAAGACTTGCTAGGATGAGAAAACATCAAATCTTCTTCATCCTCATTACCGTCTACGATCTATTGTCAATAAGCAGTACTTTGTCAAAGCACAATTCTTAAAATGACAAAATCATTTTTCTCCTGCAGAATGTAGGCATGTGCCAATTTTTATTTGATCCATTAATGATTAGGGAACCAGTAGCCCAATAGAAGGATTTCAGAAAAGAATAGGAGAAATCTTTCTTGTTGTTGCTATTGTTAGTAAAAATAAAAAAATAATGCTGAGATGAGATTATAAAGTTAGTGACAAAACTGGTTCATGCCTTATAGGGGAATAGAACCATAATTGTTGGAACTTTCTTCTCTATTAGGTGGAAAATCATAGTGCATTAGTTTCCCAGGGCTACTGTAATGAATTAACATAAACTTGGTGGCTTCAAGCAGTACATATTTATTCTCTCACAGTTCTTGACACTAGAAGTCTGAAATGAAGGCATTGGCAGGCCAACCTCCCTTTGAAAGCTCTGGGGAGAATCCTTTCATGCCTCCTGCTTCCATCTCATGGCTGCCAGCAGCCTTCAGTATTGGTGGTCCACACAGTGCTCCAATGTCTGTTTCTGTTCTTACATGGCATTTGTCCCTATGTCTCCGTGCCTTCTCGTTTTTATACAAAGGACTCCAGTCTTAAAATTGAGCACCTACTGAGTAGAAGTCACCCAGGATGACTTCTTCTCAAAGTTCCTGATTACATCTGCAAGGACACCATTTCCAAATGAAGTCACATTCTGAGGTTCTAGGTGAACATGACTTTTGGAGGGGACACTATTATCCCAAAGACATCTGAATAGTTTTCAGAGTTGTAAAATGTTTGCTTGCAAAATATAATGCATCAGTTATGCAAATATATTTACCTTCTCCCCAAAAGCCAGAGGGCCTAATGGCTGCATTGTTCAAAACTATTCTTAATATGACAGTAGAAACATTGGTTAATTTTTTTGAATCTCCCAATTTTAAATGTTTTAAAATGACTTTTAGTGAAAATGCCTACTCTATGCTATGTACTGTGATGCCAGATCTTTACATAATTTCTCATTTAATTTTCACTGTGAGTGACACATCATTATCAGCAAGTCTTTGATCTTCATTTTTATGTATGAAGATAACTGAGGCACAGAGAATTCAAGTAACTTGCATGCGACGTAGCTTGTATATATCAGTTCCCATTTGAATAAAGCCCAATACTTTTCACTCTTTTTGCTACTTACTCCTTCTTCAGGTCAGGTCTAGATAAAAGTTTTCCAATTCTGTTGTTATTTGGAGGTCTAATCACCTATCAAGGAAGGCGAGTGAATATAAGAATCAATAACTCCTCAAGTGTGACATTACTTTCGTGCTAACCCATCATTGGAAAAAGGATATCACAGTGTAGACTTTAAAGATATTTTCCTTAGATCAGGGCAGCTTCAAAGACATCACAAAGGAGTTTTAACTGGATTGCCTTTCCTTTTACTCACTACAATTAAAGCAAATATGTGGGTAATGTTGAATGGATAGAGGTTTTTAGAAGGTTGCTGTTTGCTCAAGCTCCATTTAAGATACACACAGTATTAGAAAGTTGTGCATGTGTAACTTCATTTGAGTGATAATGCACTCTGGTTTGTCAGGGGAATGCATATTTCGGTGTGTGTTTTAATTTGATATTTCATTGTGTGTTTTAATTTGGGGATATGTGTTATTTTCAGGATGTGATTTTTGTCAGAAGGCATTGGTGAGGGCATTTTTCTGGTCTTTTGTAAGAGGAGTGGACTGAAAATGAGTGTCAACTCCAATTATAACCTGGGAGGAAATAAGTTAATTAGCAAGGTAACTGCAAATATGAAATGCCTGTTAGTGCTCAAGCAAATAATCATTATAGGAAATCACAGACTCTGCTTCTATAATCCTAGGAAAACCAGAGAAGGCTGAATTATATAGGGGGATGGACAATACACTGGAAAGTGGTCTACACCATGCCAGAAAATTCCAGTGTGACCTTAAACAAGTCCTTGGACCAGATAGAGGCTCTCTCCCTTCCTCTTTAAATTCAACACAATGACCAGATGGTTCCTAATCTGTGGTGGCTATATTCTGTTGAGCTGTATTCACTGTTTTGAAGTTTGTGCTGAAGTAAGCATTTACCCATGAACAAGTATATGCATTTTTCTATTTATTTTCTTGAATTCCTTTAGCAATAGAAAAAGAAAATGAAAACAAAATAGTTTGAATTTGAATAGCACCATTTTTGCTTAGAAATCCAAACTTCCTCATGTGTTAAAACCTTTGTTTTCTCATTATGCATGTGATCTATGTGTATTTGCTTACCTATTCACACAGATAGGAACTCAAAGATAATAGCTGCTACAGGGTATTGATTTATGGTTCCTAGAGGCCATCTGAATTCCAGTGGTTTATTTTACAGCAACCCTAAGGCATATGTTTTGTCCGTGTTTTATGGCTGAGTCTTGAAACGGAGTGTGGCAAATGCCATTCATTCCCTGCACGTATCACTTTGGACCTCAAAATTATAGGCAGTCTGGACTTCCGGTTACCAGCATCCTCTGCATCTGCTTGCTAGAAAACCTTTCCTAGCAACTGGAGGCTTCTCTGCCAGTATAATAGCCATCAGAAGTGTGTGAGATGATGTTTCCCGCAAAAAGCCCTTTCCCAAGGACTAATGGAAGTTGGCATATAAACACCCCAGCTCTCCCATCCTTCAGGTCTTGTCCACAGGTTTTTGAAGTGCCATTATACTCTTAACTTACAACTACCTACCATAGGTAGATTCCCTTGTTATTTCCCACACCCTCCATTGTTTGTTTAAATAATCTTTCAAATAAACGAAGACAAAAAGAATCAGTGAGGTAATGTATAAAGCCAAGGTCCAATAGGTGGTTAGTAGCAAAGCTCTTTGAGATACAAATCAATTATTCTTTTTAGTTTCAGATTGAAATAAATTCATTTAAATGGACTTCCAAAATTTTCCACTTTTTTAAAAAAAATTGGTACATTAAAATTATTGACAATAGTGGGTCATTATGCTTTGTTCATATATGTGCATAATATAAATTGATCAATCTCATTCCCTAGTACCTTAGCTTTCCCTTCTCCTCTCCCTGCACCATCCACTTACTCTAGTCTACTGATTTCCCTTCTATTATTGTTTTAGTTAGTGCTATACAATTGTGGTAAATTCGTACATAGACAAATCACAATTGGGTAGATTTCATTCCCCAGACCTTCCACATGCCTTCCTCTGCTCTGTCCCTTTTGATCCCCTTCCTCTACTCTATTAGTCTTTTTTCTATTTTTGTGAGCTTCTACCCCCACCCACCTTTTATAAACATATTTTTTCCTCTGTCTTTACTTTCCACATGTGAGAGAAAACATATGATCATTGACTTTCTGAATCTATTTTATTTCACTTACCATGGTGTTCTCCAGTTCCATCCATTTATTTACAAATAACAATCTCATTCCTCTTTGTGGGCTGAGTAAAACTCTATTGTATATATATACTACATTTTGTTTATTCATTCATTAGTTGATAGATACCTACGCTGGTTCCGTAACTTGGCTATTGTGAATTGTGTTGTTATAACTATTAGTATGAATACAACAAACACTATTGTGGATAAATATCAAAGAGTGGGAAAGCTGGATTATGTGGTGGTTCCATTGCTAGTTTTTAAAGGAATCTCCATAGTGCTTAGTAAAGTGGTTGTACTAATTTGCATTCCCACCAACAAAGTGTAAGTGTACATTTTTCCCAACGTTGTTAGAAATTATTTTTCTTTGTATTATTGATAATTACATTTCTAAATGGAGTGAGATAAAATCTCTGTATAGTTTTGATTTGCATCTCCCTGATTGCTAAGGATGTTGAACATTTTTTTCATATGTTTGTTGGGGATTCATATTTCTTCTTTGAAAAAAAATGAATTTAGATCTTGGGTCCATTTATTGATTGGGATATTAGTTTTTTATGGTGCTAATGTGTTTGAGTTCTTTATATATCCTGGATATTAACTCCCAGTCCAAAGAGTAGCTGGTAAAAATTTTCTTCCATAAACTCTTACTTCATGCTCTTTATTCTTTTGTTATGTAGAAGCTTTTGAATTTGATGCAGTTTCTCTTATTGATTCTTGGTTTTATTTCTTGAGTTTTAGGAGGCTTGTAAAGGAAGTCAGTGCCTGCATCAATATGTGAGAGTGTTGGCCCTATGCTTTTTTTTTTAATTTTTGAGCAACCTTACAAGATTTTAACAAAATAATATAAAATGTGTATAAAATGTGTATATATTCTGGATATTGCAATTATTCCCAGGAGTGCCCCCCCCAATTACCCTCCCTTATCCCTCCCTTCCCCTTCCCATTAAAACTCTAAAAAAAGTATTAGATTGTAAAGCATTACATCTTATCTGGATTTAACTCATGTTACTAGACCAACTTTCTCATTGTCCAGGGTCTAGACCCCACCTCCACAGATGAGTGGAGACAATCGACCCTTAGATCTCTGGGTTAAGCTGATTTTACTCATCATGATCTCTTCCATAACCATCCATTTGCCCTTGAAGGCTGCAATATCATTGTTTCTAATTGTTGTGTAATATTCCATGGTATAAATGTACCACAGTTTTTGGATCCATTTTTCCAGTGAGGGACACCGGGGTTGTTTCCATAGCCTAGCAATAGTAAATTGTGCTGCTATGAACAACGATATTGCTGTGTCACTGTAATGTGCTGATTCTAAGTCCCCTGGAAAGACACCCAGGAGTGGAATAGCAGGGTCGTAAGGTGGAGTCATCCCTAATTTTTTAAGGATTCTCCATACTGCTTTCCAGAGGGGCTGTACCAATCTGCAGCTCCACCAACAGTGTGTTAGTGTGCCTATCTCTCCACATCCCCTCCAGCATCTA
>PVKS010030793.1:0-24058 GCA_004027875.1 Aplodontia rufa
TTTTTTTTGAAGCTATTGTGAATGGAATAGCTGTCCAAATTTTTTTTCAGCAAAGTTCATCATTGGAGTATGGGAACATGATTAGTTTGTAGATTCTTATTTTGTATCCTGCTACTTTCTGAATTCATTTATGAGCTCTAGAAGTCTTCCCGGTGAAGTTCTTTGGGGTCTTCTAAATATAGAACCATGTCATCAGCAAACAGATAATTTGAGCTCTCCTTTTCCTATTCATATCCCTTTAATTTCTTTCTCTTGCCTAATTTCTCTGGCTAGAGTTTCAAGGACTGTGTTGAATAGGAGTGGTGAAAGTGGACATCCTTGTCTTCTTGTTTTTAGAGGAGTTGCTTTCCATTTTTCTCCATTAAGAATAATGTTGGCTTTGTGTTTGTCATATATACCTTTTACAATGTTGAGGTAGGTTCCTCCGATCCCTAGGTTTTCTAGTATTTCAAACATGAATGGGTACTGCATGTTGCCAAATGCTTTTTCTGCATCTGTTGAGATAATCATGTGATTCTTATTTTTAAATATACTTATGTGGTAAACTACATTTATAAAAATCTGTATATTGAACCAACCTCGCATCTCTGGGATGAAACCCACTTGATCATGGTGCACTATATTTTCAATGTGTTTTATGTGATTTTCCAATATTTTATTTGGAATTTTTGTATCTGTGTTCATCAAAGATGTTGGTATGAAGTTTTCTTTCCCTGATGTGTCTTTGGTTTTGATTTCGTAGAATGAGTTTGGCAGCGTTCCTTCCTTTTCTATTTCATGAATATTTTGAAGACCTTTTTAAAAGTCTGGTGGAGGGAGCTGGAGCAGTGGCTCAGCAGTTGGAGCACTTGCCTGGCATATGTGAAGACCCAGGTTCAAACCCAGCACCACACACACAGAGAAACAAAGGCCAGATTAAAAAAATAAATAAAATTGATACTCTCTGTCTCTAACTCTCTCCCTCTATCTCTCTAAAAAATTAATAAAGATCTGGTAGAACTCAGCTGGGAATCCATCCAGACCTGGGCTTTTCTTTGTTGGAAGGTTTTGATGGCTGCTTCAATTTCATTGCTAGAAATTGATCTTTTATGTTTTCTATATCTTCCTGGTTCCATTTGGGTAGATCACACACCTCTATGAATTTGTCCATATCTTCAAGGTTTTCCAGATTATTGGAGTATAAATTTTCAAAATAGTTTCTGATGAGCCTTTGGATTTTAGAAGTATCTGTGGTGATATTTTCTTCTTCATCTTGATTGGTTGAGGTTTTTCTCTTTCTTTTAGTTAATTTGGCTAAGGGCTTATTGATTTTTTAACTTTTCAAAAAACAACTTTGTTTCATTGATCCTTTATATTGTTATTTAATTTCAATTTCATTGATTCAGCTCTGATTTTAATTTTTTATTATCTGCTACTGATTTTTGTGTTGGTTTGTTCTTCCTGTTCTATGGCTTTGAGATATAACATTAGATTACTTAGTGTCTTTCTATTCTCAATGCCAAGAACTCAATGCCAAGAACTTACCTCATAGAACTGCCTTCATACTGTCCCAGAAATTTTGGTATGTTGTATCACTCTTCTCATTTGCCTCTAGGTATTTTTTAATTTCTCCCCTGATTTCTTCTGTTATTCATTCTTCATCCAAAAGTGTATTATTTAATTTCCTGTTGTTAGAGTGGTTTCTATTTTTTCTTATCATTGATTTCTAATTTCATTTCTATGATCTGATAGAATGCCAGGTATTATCTCTGTTTTTTTGTACTTGCTAAGATTTGGTTTGTGCCCAAAAATATGGTCTATTTTGGAAAATGTTTTATGTGCTGCTGAGAAGAAAATGAATTAATTTGTTGATGAATGAAATATTCTAAAAATGTCTGTTAGGCCCAAATTATTAATTGTATGGTTTAATTCTATAGAATCTTTACTTAGTTTTTGTTTGGATGATCTATCCAGTGATGAAAGAGGCCTGTTAAAGTCACCCAGTATTAGTGTATTGTGGTTGATTTGATTCTTAATATAGAGAAACGTTCGCTTGATGTATGTAGATGCCCCATTGTTTGGAGCATATTTTTGATCATTATATATTGTTGATGTATGATTCTATTAAATAGTATGAAATGAACTTATTTGTCTCTTCTGATTAATTTTGGCATGACGTCTACTTTATCTGCTATGAGAATAGTAATGCCTGCTTGTTTATGAGAGCCACGTGAGTGGTATGTTTTTTCCCATCCCTTCACCTTCGGTCTGTGAATATCTTTGCCTGTGAGGTGAGTCTCCTGCAGGCAGCATATTGTTGGTTCTTGTTTCTAAATCCAATCTTCCAACCTGTGTCTTTTGATTGAAGAGTTTAGAACATTTATATTCAATGTTAGTATTGAGAGATGATTTTTATTTCCTGCCATTTTGATTTATTTCTGGTGTTTAATTTGGATTTGATTCTCTTTTGATTGACTATTCTTCCAGCGTGCTGGAAGCGTGCTTCCCTGTGCTGGTTTTCATTTTAATTTTTCATTATATCTATAATAGAGTTCTGGAGCAGGTCAAGGAATTAGTTGTTAATTTAGTAAACTTACTGTACACTTAAGTGAGAACTAAAGAGAAGGGGAAGAAATATTGGTCAATTAGAGTTAAAAGGAAAGGGGAGCAGGGAGAGAGAGAGCCTATAAAGGGGCTGTTTACACCAAGGTAGAAAGGGGAGATAGATGGAGGAATGTTATTTGAGGTTGTAGCTGATAGTGCAAGGGGTTGAACAGGGTGAAAGTGAAGTAGGTATAAAGGAGCCAGGAAAACAGTCATAGGAAGATTGATTCCAATTAATGCTTTAAGCCATTTGATGGAATACATTCAAATGTACGGAAGGTACAAGATTGGCTATTGAATTAACAGTTATTGTTCAAGTTAAGGAGTTATTTACATGATCAGAGTTGACTTTAGAGTTGTTTATAGTATACTATGTCCAGGTGGAGAAAATTCTTGTTGACTCTAGACTGAGGAGCTCTCCCAAGTTGCAAGGACACAGGAACAACTTTCCTAGCTGCTATGATCCTCCTGCCAGCAGTTTTTGGTTTGCCAGCTCAGAGGCACTCTGCTGACTGCTTGAAGCATGCAGTGTCGTGGGTTGGGTATTGCTATTGATTGTAGTAGCTCAGGATGCAGGCTCTGAGGTGTCCTTTTAATTGTGGGCCATGGTGTACCTACCTGTTCCCCTCAAGTGTATGCTACTGCGGTGGTGGATATCCTGTCACAATAGTGGAGATCCTGGTGGCTGTCTGGACTCTAGCTTCCATTGCCCCTGGTTGTGAATGTCCTGCATTAGTTCACTCTGCTTACTGAGTCTGATGTAAGCTCCCATGAGTATCCAAACACTGCCCTTTCCCTCAGCCACCCAGGCTGTGCACCTTTTAAGGCTGGTATCAGCCTTTCTGCTGCCTAGCCTCAGACAATTTTATTTCCTGCTGGGTCTCCATGCAACTGAATATTCAGGCAGCTTCACTCTGCTACTGCCCTACCCTGCAATCCAGGCCCTGTGATCCAAATCCCAGGGACTGTCCTTAGTCTTCCTGTGGTGCCTTACCCTAACATTGGTGGTACTTGTTTTGGAGCCTGGTGAATCTACTTGCTTGGTCAGGGCCAAATCTGCTTCATTGCTGCCTCTGTCTGAGTGGAGTGATCCAGCAGGTGCTCCACAGAGCTTATCACCTTTGCTTGGCTCACAGAGGCTGAGCAGGGCTATCAGTACTTCCCCAGCAGTTGACTCTTCCAGCAACTCCATTCCCCAAGTTCACAATGGGAGGGGGAAGGGGGATTTCAGTGATTTACAGCTTGTAGTGGTCCTTCTAGATCTTCTTTCTGGCCAGGATTTTACGAAGAAGACCCGCTGCAGGGAACTTCCCTCTGGCTTAATTTGCTGATGTCTGGGTGTGGGAAGACATTGCATCGATTTAAGAGGGTGCCTGGTGGGCTGTGGGCTCCTCAAGATGGCCACAGACCTCCAGGTCAGCTTTCTTTTCACAATTTGGTTTTTAAGCTGTTTGTGCTATTGTTTGTTGGTTTTTACCATTGCACTTTAAGTTTTATCGGTCTTTCTGACCATTTTTAAGTGGGCGAGCTTTAAAGAATGACCACTCTCCCTAACTCTCTCTGGTGCCCCACCCTCTCCGTGCACTGTTTAGAAATCAGGGTTAGGGTACCATGAGTTGTTTTTCTATTGTGGTAACCAATCTTCCGGTCTCTCTAGGTCCCAGACTATGTAATATCAAGTCAGAGTGTTCATTTTGTCACCCATCTTGCAATTCTGCTTTCCTTTACTGCCTCCTTCCAGAGTCATGAGGAGATTGGGATTCACTGTCTAACTCACATCTGCCATTCTTTTTTTTTTTTTAATCTTTATTTCACTTCTTGATAACACATGTTCTCTCAGCACTCTCTACCTTCCACGTACTGATGAATAAAGAAGTACTAAGAGAAAAAGGAAGTACAGGCTGCTCTATCTCTACCTACTGCCCCGCCCCCTTTTTTTTCCCATGTCATCTTTGGCTGGCTAGTACAGGAGAATGACACAAGGAAGAAAGGGTGTGATAGGATCCCTTGGTTGTTGGTGTTTCTTACCACACCATGGCTTTCTTTCTAGAACAGAATCAAGCGCCGGTTTGGATGGAAAGCTTGGCCTTTCCAAACTATCAGTATCCTCCCTGCAACCCCTTGCTTAAGACTCTCCTGCACTCCCATGCATCAAGGGTCCTCTGCAAGTCGGTGCTCACAGAGCAAAGCCAATGCCATATGCAAACACTCTTGCTGTGCATTCCCTTGCTTAGGTGCATGTTCCATTGTCCCATTGGACTTTACTAAGAACAGAAGTTCAAATATAAACTCACTAAGACTTTCAAGAGGGCAACAGCAAACCTTGAACCCTTCTGAGTGTGGTGCCTGTGTGAATGCACAGGTCAAACACCCACAAAGCCAGACTGGAGAGCAAAGCCCTAAGCTGCCTGAATGCTGCATGCTTCATGGGGTCAAATACATTTCTGTCTAAAGATCTTGCATTATGAGCTCTCTGTTACATTTATTTCCTGACTGATGTGAACACTTTAGTTCTCAAAACATATTGCTGGATTGTGTAACAAGAGAGAATATCTTTCTATTTAGTGAACACTCCCGTCATCTGTATATGACTGTGTATGTAGCTCTTGCTATTGTCCCCATTAGAAAGTTTCTCTAGCACCTCTAAATTAAAATGCCCCTCATTTCCCCCACATACCAAATGTAGGCACAAAACAACTAACATTTATCTAGCTTTAAACTTGTACCAAACTTTTTATATTCTTTTTTTTTTTAAAGAGAGAGGGACAGTGAGAGAGACAGAGAAAGAGAGAAATGACTTTTATTTAGTTTTCAACATGGCCCTTGTTGCTCCAACACTTAGTTGTGTACGTAGTGCTGGGGTTTGAACCCAGGTCCTTGTGCCTGCTAGGCAAGCCCCGAAACCACTGAGCCACTGCTCCAGCCCACTTTTTATATTCTTATTTAGTAGTTATATCATAATCACCATTTTCCAGATGAAGAAATGGAAGTTTAGAGAGTATATCTCACTTGCTAAAGGGTTCTTGAGCTGAAATATGATCCCTGTTCATGACACCAAAGACTATGTACTTAATCCCTTCTCTTTCTTTCTTTCTTTTTTTTTTTAAGAGAGAGGGACAGTGAGAGATATAGAGAAAGAGAGAAACAACTTCATTTAGTTTTTCACATGGCCTTAGTTGCTCCAACACTTAGTTGTTGTACGTGGTGCTGGGGTTTGAACCTGAGTCCTCATGCTTGCCAGGCAAGCGCTGAAACCGCTGAGCCACCACTCCAGCCCCATCCCTTCTCTTTCTTCAGCCTTTCTAGGATTGCAAGACAATTCCTAAAACAGTGGCTGGTGGTATGATTGTGAAAAGAAATGTTTTCTTTGATCTTGCAGCAAAGCGGTGTTTATAATAAATCCACAACTCTGGTGTCCTATCTGATCACGTTGATGCTGTGATCCCTTCCACTGCCAACAGACATTCTGAAAACCGGTATGTTCAGCCCAGAAGAGTTTCTTAGAGAAGCAGTGGCCTTTTATTCCTTAGTGACCTCTTGTGGCAAATGGACTACCTGCTGGGAACTCTCCTCCAGGGGATAAACAGCCTGTCACTTCCTGTATGCCCATCCTGGACCTTTGAATGATAGAGTACTTGCCTGCTATATCTGAGGCCCTGGCTTCCATCCCCAGCACCACATAAATAAAAACCAACCAAACAAAAGAAACTACATTACAAAATAATTGTGGTATGATATCCTGTTTTTTTTTTCATAATATGGGAGTGGGTTTCCATGCAAAGAGAAGAGAAATTCACCAAAATATCAACAGTGGTGCCTATCTCTGAGTGGTGGTATTATAGATTAAAGATTTGTTTCTTTATTTTTCTTTCTACATTTTTCTATATGTCCGGGGTTCTCAGTGCATTAAAATTCTGTTAAGCATCTGAATGCTAGACCAATTAAGTCAGAATTGTTCAGAGTGAGGCTCGGGTGCTGGTAATTTAAAAAATTCCTTCTGATGATTGTAATGTGCAATCAAGTTTGAGAACCAGTGTTATTTTGGTTGGTTTTACAATCAGTGTTCATTTTTACAAGTTAGGAAACCAGACAAAGTTATCTCGATTTTACCAATTGATGTGCAATGTCCATGTGTATACATAAGCAGCTGCAGACAAACTAAAGCTAAAACTAGCCAAAAAATCAAAGGAAAACAGAAAAGTGACCTAACTGCTCATGGAACCTGCAGTCGAAGAACCTGGCTTGTCTCATTATCCTAGTTCCTCCTGGCTATGGTACCTCAAGCAACTTGCTTCATCTGTTTGAATATCAGTTTCTCCTCTGGTAAGGGCAGGCACCGATATCAGTACAGTAGACAGGTGAGACTTACATATCATGTGTGTGTAACTTCTTAGGTGTAATAGGGGTGGAGGGGAGAATAGAAAAGAAGGTAGAGGAAATAAAGGAACATTGAAACATAAAGCAAGGCCATCCCGCAGTGTTATTTCTTTATTTCTCATGGATGCTTTCATTCCTTTAACAAACATTTGAGGGTTGTTGAGGGTCTACTATGTACTAGGTGATGGATATGGAAAATTAGCAGAAATCACCCATGTGAGCCAGACAGCAAACCTTCAACTCACTGTTCCGAAATCTACTCACTGATCAGAATCTATTGACTCTGGGCCCTTATCAGAAAAATCACACTCTAAGGGAACTCCCATTTTAACCAGAAAACTCCCCTCCCCTCCCCTCCCCGCTCATTCCTTCTGTATCCACCCCACGCTGTAGGGGCAGGTGGGGCCCAGACTCCTCTAGGCCCCCTCCGCAGGTTTCTCCCCAATGAACCTGTTACTGTTGAGCCACCACTCTCCTATTTCCTTCATTCGCCTCTTTCCTTACACCAGGAGTCATTATCATGCGTGGAGGAGAAGAGCTAAAGACAATCCTGTCATCCTCACGGAGATCACTGTGTAAGGGAAGATGGGCGGACGTGGGCAGGGCTGTAAGGCAGGTGTGCCCAGGCCGCATCCTGCGCCTCTAGTGGAGAAGAGCTCTTACATACAAGGGCCCCAGAGACTGGGAGAGCGCCGCCTCACACTCTGTCCTCCAGGGGGAGCTCGTGGCTTTCTCCTCTGACCTCTGGAAGGAATCTCTAAAGGGTAAAGATAAGCAGAACTAGCTTAGGATGAACGCTGTGATGCTTCCCACCTTCGAGAGCTCTTCTTTTAGGTGCTTCCTCTTGAATTATTTTCCTCTTTCCTTCTACACAGCTTGCGCTGGAGAAGGGTTCTGGGTCTTTCTCTCACTTGAAAAAAAATTTGCTCGCCACCGAGAAGACTAGGCAAAAACAAGAGGGAAAGCCCATGGGCCGAAAAAGGACGCTTCTAATGTAGATTCTAGCCTATCTCGGGAGGATGGATGATGTGATGACTTGGGGTGGTTTTGTCATAATCTGAGTGATGATGTTTTCCAAGGTATTGAAAGATGGTAGCAGGTGATGAAAACCATATGATTCAATTCCTTCGTATTTATACAAAAAATAGATAAAGAAAATATGAAAGTCAACGTACTTTAGAGATACATGCATACCCTTATTACCACAGTACAATTCATAATAGCCAGGTTACAAATCAGTTTAGCTGTCAACTGATGAATGGACAAAGAAAATGTGATGATATATATATATATATATTCATATCTGTATATGAATGATACACACACACACACACACACATATATATATATATAGAGAGAGAGAGAGAGTGATGGAGAGAAGAATGATATTATCTCGTTTCAGGGAAATGGATGGACTGGAGAGCATCATGTTAAGCAAAGTGAGCCAGATTCAGAAAGAGAAGTATCATGTGTATTCTCACATATATGGAATCTAGTGGAGGAAAACAGAAGGACATTATGAAGGTAGAAGGGAAACCAACATTGGAGAAGAAGGGAAGAATAAGGAGGGAGGAGATGAGGGTAAGAGGAGGTTTTTGGGGAGTGAAACTGATCAAATTAAGTTATATGCAAATACCCACCGTCTGTGTAATTGATTTACACCAATTAGAAAAAAAGAACTACAGTCAAGAGCACAGATAATACGTTTATTTACTACTTGACAAAAAAATAACAACAGGTCATTCTACTGAACGAGGCGGAAATAATAACTGTTATAAGTAGGATGGTGCATGTGATTCTTGACTGGATGGAGACATGATGGATATGATGAAGTGAATATCATTAGGTATTTTGTGTATATCTGTACATAATCTCAATTGAATCCTCACAATAGATTGTATTTTTCTTCCCAAGATTTCCAATTTCACTAATAGAAATCAGCCTACTTTGTAATTCTTAAAATTTATAATAGTAATTGTGAAGTCACTGCCTTTCGGGGTTTATCCCCACCCCAAATAGGGTCCTTTCTTATCATCGGTAAGCAGAGAATCCAAGTTTGGCTTTGTGATGTACATCATATATCGAACTCTCATCTCCAAATAAAATGTGAGCAACGAGAGGAAAAACTGTATTTATGTGATTTGGAAATTCTGTGTGGTTAATATTTTGTGTATTTTATTTAGCTATTTTTAAAATTAATGTTTAAGGACTAGCACTAAAGATCAGTGATAGCATGCTTAGCATGTACAGGCCCTGGATTCAATCCCCAGCACCACAGTAAGAAATAAATAAAAATAAATTAATGAATGGTTAAAATTACATACATTTATTATTTTTTAAAAAGCATAAAGAAGTTGGGAAGAAAGAGTTTACAAACTTTGTATCCAGACATATTTATCAAACTTTCCTCAACCAAGTGATGACCCATCTAGATCCTTGTTTCATTAATGTTTCATGACTTTGTGCTCCAGAGTTGAAATTTCAAGGTAATCTTAAATCTTCTAAAAACTCATTTTAGAAATTCTCTAAAATGTCTTATTTGTCATAGGAACTACATTTCAATGGAATTTCTCTGATATCTAGATTTGAGTCCCTTATTTTTCTTCTTTTTTATCTTTTTTCAATGATTGCATAAGTATTATTTGGATTATCAGGAGGATAAAGAGTATGCTATCTTGTTGATTATCTCCCAACATCCCTGCCTATCCTCCCTCCCTCTCCCCTCCCCCTACTTCACCCTTTCACCTCTGCCCCATGTATCTGTGGTTCCCCTAGATTATGTGTTGCTACACCTTTCCTGGGTCTAATGCATGAGTCTGACAAACTTTCACCCAAGCCTGGGTTTTGCCTCTATCCTCCACAGATGAGGGAAAACGTTTGACCCTTGAGTCTCTGGGCTTGGCTAGCTTTGCTCAGCCTGATTTCTTCCATTGCCATCCATGTACCTTCAAAAGCCACAATATTATCCTTTTTTAAAAAAAAACCTATAAATGTTTCCATTTGCACAGTCTTATAAAAGGAGGCCTAGGATAGTTTCTGATTGTCTTGCATGAAAAGTTAAGATGGAATCCTGCCGAGTTTATGTGATGTCCAAATGAAGGGACATAAGACATAATTTTTAGTTTCATGTAGACTTCCTTTGCCAGCTTAGGCATCAAATTATCTAGACATGTAGTGTGGAAGAAGCCAGGTCCAAAAGTGGGTGTGGCTGGAAAATTCATTTGTATGCCAACGTACTTCCATTTCTTGTTTGCCATGTAATTAGAAGAAGCCTGGGCCATGCCTATATTCTTTGTCTGGCAAGACTGAACCTGTTGGACACCAGTGTTTTGAAACAACCTAATCCAATTACATGAAAACTGACTCAAAAGTGTCATGAGACTGAAGAAAAGAAGCAGATAGATCTAGGATTGCTCAGAGTGCAATTTGAGGACTTAAATTGTCAGAAGTGTAGTCCTGGGCCAGCAGCATAGACCAGGTGGATCCATGCAATTTGGGTTGGAAACGGAGGCATATATAGTGGTCAGGAAAAAGTGACTTCATTCTAGCCGGAAAGTACCTGGTATACCTTAGTTAATTTCAGAGTCAGACATATTTCTGGTGACACTCTACTGATTTTGTCTATTTACAGTTTGCTGTGAAAATATGCAGGAAAGCTAACTGGGGTTACTCTGGGGCAATCACAGTGGTTATGACTCAAATTAGCTGCAGTTGTGTCAGGCTGAAACTGTACAACCAGCCAAAGCAATGCCCCAGATATTTGCTAAGCATAGTTATCCTTGTCAAAAGCAAGGTGAGAGTAAGTGACACTGGAAGAACCTGTTTGGTACAACCTCCATTGTCAGGTAAACTGTCCCAGAGTGGTTGGGAGGGATGCAAAAGTGCCCCCAGACCATCTCTTGCTCCCCTCTTACCTCCAGTTTTAGTTCCCAAATAAATGGGTAGATCCTACTGTGTACTCCAGGCCTCTTCTGCATTGTTCGTTCTTGTAACCAAGTTGCAGTAGGTAGGAATGGCCATTTTTTTTCAAACCAGTCCCCTTGTGTCTTGCAGAAATCCTCTTAAGTCTCTAGCAAGTGATATTTCTGTTTCCTTGATTTCTAGCACAGATGTAGTTTTCTCTCTACATTTATTTTTTGTGACAAGAGACAACCTGCACATTTGAAGTAGAGATTAGATATGAATGTTGATATCAATCTTGTGCCCTGACTTCTTTTTCCTTGTACCTCATTGGAGGATGTAGAAACTTTCCACCTTTCTCACAGATTCCCATCATATTTAGAATAAACTGCCAACACCTTGCTGAGGCCTAAAAGACCCTGCTTCTCCACCTCATCTCGGATCACTTTGCCTTTCTCACTGTATTTTTGCCAAACTGACATTGTATCTTCAATAGGCCAAGCTTGGTCAGGACCTTATGCCACTTGCTGTGCCTCTGCTTGGGATCCTGCACTCCAGATGTTCACACCACCTGCTCATTCGTATCACTCACTGTCCCTTCAGAGAAGCCTCCACAGCACCTTAGCAGAAATGCCCTCATGCCTTCTGTACCCTTAAACAGATTTGCTTTTTCCTACAGCATTCATCATCATCTGAACCCATACTATTTTACATCTGTACATATTTTTTCATATTTTTCTTTGGTTTTTTGAAACAAGTGAATGAATTTCATCTATAAATATATGAACTTTATTCCACAGTAAAGGAATTAATTATTCCAGTATCTGACATTAAATTTTCCTGTGAAATTATGAAGTCAATTTATTTATATTTTTATTCGTTCGACATAGTCTTACATTTTGGAGGCAATCATTGTTACATATTCATGCATATATGGATATTGACAAAGTAAGTTAAGTCCGATCCTAGTCCAGTGTCTCCCCTCTCTGACCACTCCCTGCCCCCATGTCTCCCCTGCTTTACCCCCATGTTATAAAGAGAACTAAGCCTATACATGGTATTAATTTTTGAATTTTCTGATCTTCTTTGCCCATATATGTGTAGTTGGACTTCTCATAGGAGTCGAGGGTTCCCAGCTGCATTGATAACCCCCCTAATCCCTCCTTCCCCTTCCTGCCCCCTGTCTTCTCCCCCCAGCTTCATAGCTATAGCTTCCCCCGCTTATGTAAAATTCACCTATGTTGAGTTTATTATTGAGTGTAGTTAACTTTCAATCTACCTTAGATTTTACTCTATTTTACTACCTTAGCTTCCATATGTGAGAGAAAACATTCGGCCCGTAAGTCTGAGTTTGGGATATTTCACTTAGCATAATTTTTTCTATCTCCATCCATGAAGTTCCCTAGTCCATTTACATTGATTGGATTTTTTGTGGGTTTTGGTGTTCAGTTTTTTTAGTTTTTTGTATATTCTGGAAGTTAGCCCTCTGTCAGAAGTGTAGCAGGCAAGGATTTTCTCCCTTTTTGTAAGTTCTCTCTTGACTAATTCTTTATCTATGCAGAAGCTTTTCAGTTTAGTAGCATCCCACTCATTTATTCTTAGCTTTAATTCTTTCACTATGAGAGTCTTATAAAGGAAAGCAGTGCCAACAGTGATGTTGTGGAGTGTTAACCCTATGTTTTCTTCTAGCAATTGTATAGTTGCTGGTTTAATTCCAATTCTTGGGGCTGGAGCGGTGGCTCGGCGGTTTCAGCGCTTGCCTGGCAGGCACGAGGACCCCGGTTCAAACCCCAGCACCACGTACACAACTGAGTGTTGGAGCAACTAAGGCCATGTGAAAAACTAAATAAAGTTGTTTCTCTCTTTCTCTGTCTCTCTCACTGTCCCTCTCTCTTTATTAAAAAAAAAAAATAAATTAATTAATTAATTAATTTCCAATTCTTTGATCCATTTCGATTTGATTCTTGTGCAGGGTGAGAGATAAGGATCTAATTTCAGTTGTCTGCATATGGCTGTTCAGTTCATCCAGCACCTGTTGAACAGGCTGCCTTTCCTCCACACTGTTTTTGCCCCCTTTGTCAAATATCAACATCTGTACATATTTTTAAAACTTGGGTTTTTGCTGGAACATTTGCTGTATGAGATCTGGGGCCCCCCAACTGTCTTGCTCTTTGCTTAATCGTTAGAATGGTGCCAAGTGCCCAATAAATTTTTTTGAGTGAACAAATAAATGAATGAAAACCAATTTTCGATTTTAAGAACTAAGCTGGATTCTGGCTACAATCTCAGCATCAGGATTTTATGAAATCTAGGAAAAGAAAAAAAAACAGTGCTCAGTCTGAAGTTTGGAGGTTTAATATTTGGCTTCTACTTTCAGGAGATTGTTCTGAGACTAGCCCTGGTGCTGAGACACCACTGGGCACCTTGAGTTTATAAAAGCCTGGCCCTGCACACACCTTCCTACAACCCTAGGACTACTTGCTACAATGAGTATGCTAAACCTTCCTTTTGAGTATGTTTGAAACTGGAATGCATCTTATGATTGGTGTACGTTTCATATATTTCACTTGTTCCCTCACCCCTGAAAAAAACAAAAAGGTTGTCAAAAAAGCTAGGAGGAACATGGTAGGTCTTTGATAACAGGGCAACTTCAATTCAAAGAGATAGTATATTTATAAAATTCCTCACTAATATAATCTTAGATTCATAAAATGGAATAGCTAGTGGGCATTAAAGATCAAATAGATGATACAATGAATTTTAAAAGCTTTTCCCACTGTTTTCTTTTTCTTTTTTTCTAAGACTGAACAAACTATGAACTATGAACAAACCAACAGCTAACAGTGCAATGTAGTGATGTGTAATCCAGTATACTCACCCCTCCTGTCTGCTGAGCTGAACTTTCAGGAGCGCTTCCAGAGAGTAATTTGAAACCTAATGAAAAAATGCAAGCCAGCTCTTTCATCTTTACCTGGTGTAAAAACCACCACATAAAAGTCTTATTAACAACAACTTTGTGAGATGTAATTGGCATAATGAACTGCATATGTATGTGAAGTATAAAACTTGGTAAGTTTTGACACATGTATACACTTATGAAACTATCATGCAATCAAGGTACTGGACATATTAATTATCTTTAAACATTTCCTAACATACCCTTATAATCCCTCTCTCTCTGCCTCATCCCACCCCATCCTCCAAGCGACACTGCTTTTCATCCTGTCATGGTAGTGGTTAGTTTGCATTTTCTAGAATGTTACATAAGTGACATCTTATAATGCATAATCTTTTTAAAAAATCTTCTCTCATTCAGCCTAATTATTCTGAGCCTTATTCAGATTGTTGCACATAGAAGAAGTCCATTCCTTCATTGTCATGTAATATCCCATTGTATGACTGGTCCTCAATCTTTTTGTCCATTTGCTGCTGATGAACATTGGAGTGGTTTCCAGTTTGGGCTTATTACAAATAAAGCTCTATGAATATTCACATACAGGTTTTCATGTGGACATATACTTTCATTTTTCTTGGGCAAATAACTATGAATTGAATGTCTGGATCTGATCAAATGATAGATGTGTATTTCACTTTTTAAGAAATAACCTATTGGGCTGGAGCGGTGGCTCAGCGGTTAGGACCCTTGCCTGGCATGCTCAAGTACATGAGTTCAAACCCCAGCACCACGTACACAACTAAGTCTCGGAGCAACAAAGACCATGTGAAAAACTAAATAAAAAATTGTTTCTTTCTTTCTCTCACTGTCCCTATGTCTTAAAAAAAAACCAAAAAAGAAAAAGAAAAAGAAATAACCTGTTGTCTTACAAAGTGGCTGTACTATTTTATATCCCACCATGGGTATAAAATTCCACACTGTGTACAAATCCAGTTGATCCACATCCTCATCAGCACTTAGTATGGTTTTGTAAAATGTTAGCTATCTGGTGGGTGTGTAGTTCTCTGTCCTTGTGGTTCATTTGCGTGTCCTCAATGATGAATGATGTTGAGCATCTTTTCATGTCTTAGGTGCCATCTTCTGTGGTGAAGTGTCTGTAACATAATTTGTGTTTTTCAGTTGCTTCATTTGTTTTCCCCCTGTAAAGATTCTGCAGTAATGAGAATGTTTTGAGGCATTGTGTGCTCTGCCTATTCTAAAATGTTTTGGACAAAGTTACCTGATGAAAAGCTATAGTTGTGGGAAATGAAGATCTACGGTAATCTAACAGGGAACTAACTAAGCTGACACTGGTGGGACAGAGACTAATCACTTGTTCAGGCTTGTAGAAGTGACAGTGAATGAAAGAAATATGGTGTATAATTAGGTGACCATAGGAGAGGTTAAGAGAGGCCAGGAAATATTCTGGATGATTTTGCCCCATCCAAAGTTTCTCTTCTCATACTGTTTATATCATGTCCAAACATTCATAAAGAGTTCCCTTACCACCAAAAGTTTTATTTTTTTCATAATTATGGATAAACTTTGCTATAAAACTTGTTTTATAGCAAATATGTCAATGAGATGGGTACTCTAGCTCTGCAGCAGAACCTAACTATAGGCTACTCCTTGTGGCAAGCTGGCCAAGAATTTTCAAAAGTAAGCTGCATGATTGGAAATCCATGTGTTGGAAGAAGAAAGTTCATATCGATGCCAGTGTTAATGTATAGCAAAATTTTTATTAGAAAGAAAGACCTTATTTACACAAATGTGCAGCTACAAGCCTAGAATTTGTCTCTCAAGCAACCAGGTGTGGTAGAGGACACCATCCTAGACTGTGGGATCAGGAGGCAGTTTTGTCATGGAGTAAAAAGGGCATGAGCCTGGGAAAAGGATTTATGGGCTTAGGCAAAGGGGAGTGAAGATAGAATTCAAGGTGAAGATGAAGAAGACCAAGCACTTGTCAAGTAAGAGGGGAAGAGGAGTTGGAGGGCATCCAGCCAGCTCTCCTCCCATCTCCACCTCTCCCTACAGTGGAAGAGGCATTTCTGCAACTTCTCCCTTCTCCTTTCCTTTCTTACAGCCTAGCTCTTCCAAAGAAATGAGGAGTTAGTTTGCCAGGTGCTCAAAGCACAGGGTAATTACCCAACTACCTTTCACCAGAAGGTAGAGTCTCTAAACTGATGTTCCCTCATTACAGCATGCTGGGACAGGGTGTGGCCACTCTCTGCTAATGCACTGTGTGTGTAAATTGCATCTAGTCTGTTACAGACCTTTCCATTACTCAAGAAAGAAGTGATAGAAGCTGCTGTTAGGTTTCCAGGTCTAAATACCAGAATCTGATTTGGTTAAAAAAAGATCTCTGTACCAGAAGAAATTTGAGTGTTTACTTATCAGTGTTTAAAAAAACTTTTTATTTTTCATTTGGTTAGTGTTCTTTTGTGCATATTCCTCAATTTGGAATTCCAGAAGAGATGAGTGGTAGAATTTCAGCCCTTAAACCAAAAGCTTAATGGTAGAGTACTTATCTATCAAGTGTGAGGCCCCAGGTTCAGTCCATATTACAGCAAAAACAAAAACAAAGAACCCAAACCTTGACACTCCCATCATTGATCCTAAATAAGATTTTTATTCAAAAGGAGCTGTAAAAAAGTGTCAAAAAATTGTATCTAAGACAGGAGGACAGCACCTAGGGTCAAGGTGACTGAAGTTCCTAGAGTAAATGGAAAATGGAACCAGACTGTCTTTATTGCAACATTTGCGGGTGGAAATCATTCAACATTTTCTCCCATCATTGGGCAATGTTGAAACCCTTACAGAAATAGAAAATATAACTGAATAATAGAGATTAGTCATGAGACTGTCATTGAGATTCTAAGCATAAGTAGCATTGATTTGAGGATCAGGTACCAAAGCAACGCAACAGTTGAAAAGAAGGTCATTGTTTTCATCTTTTCCTAGAACCCAGTACTGACCAATAAAGTAGATATTACTAGTATTCACCAAAATCTGTTCTTCTCCACTTTCACACACATGGAAGCCCTCTCCTAACTTTTTGATCATTAATCAGGATCATGATGTTTAGTTCTCACCCCTTGCATTCTGAAGCAAGGTTGGTGAGTAACCATTAAGCTATCTCTTTTAGCCCTGCTTAGTTGACCATTGAGGCTTCTTGCTCCCGATGAGATGGCCTTAGGACAGTGGAATCATCCACAGCCTAAACTGCTGAGTTGTTATATGGAAAATAGTTGCTTTAGAGAGTTTTCTAAATCTTTATTAAATTTTGTGGCAGTGAGAACTAAACTTAGTTGTGGGAAGATGTTGGCATCTGACCTTGCTACACCATAGTCTATCCGATCCTGAAGAATTAGTAGTTGGGGGCAGCATTGAAAAATAGCCCCATTGGCACAGGACTTCCTTAAGTAGGAGCAAGAGAGGGACCCTTTAGAGTTACTTGGCGGGTAGTGAGTGTGGAGCCAGAGCAGAGGAGGAAAGATAAAGCAGATGCTTGTGCAGCAATTGTAGCTAGAAACCTTCTTTATGGGTACATAAAAATAAAGTACCTTTCTGCAGACTCCAGAAATATATAAATGGGACTTTGGGGATTTGCATGCTGCTAATGAGGTAAGTCATCATTGAACAAGTAAAATTCTTTGAGAGTCAACTATTTTTGAAAATACAGTTTGTTCCACACAATGCCTTTTTAGGTAGGAGACTTCTTGGTGGACTATGTTGTCCTCAGCAAATGTTGTTGAGGAAGTTGGGGTAACTCAAAGTTTCTAGGCTATGGAGCAATTTATAGACAGCACCTTGTATTACAGACATCCCAGAATTTGCCTCCCCCACTGAACACCAAGGTCCTGAAAGGAACCTTGTCGTATTCACTCACTTTTGTGTCTCCATCACTCAACACAGTACCTGTCACCCCATAGGCATTTAACAAACACAAATTGATATATGAGGTGTGACACCTGCTGCATTTAATGAAACAAATTAATTAACTTGTCCTAAGAGGTACAATTCTGAGTTTTAATGTGTGTCTGCCTTAGCTTGAGGATTAATGTTTTAAGTGTGATAATAAGGAATTAGTTTGGCTAAAATAGTTCTTTTCTTCCTGCATGTTATCTGGTAAAATGAATGATAATGTGATTCTAATCTCTTTGAAGCCTTTTCTGTTTCAAACAGGGGCCTTGTTTCTGCAGATTAGGGCATTTCAGTCAATAGTTCAGCTAGATTACAGAAGAAAAGAGCTTGAGCCATCTGAGTGCATGCTACTAACAGGATTTACCCTTTCATTAAGATGGAGATAAACTTCTAAATTTAAACTTCCTTAAGATTAACCTGTTTGATATATTTCCTTGCAGAATAAAACACAAACTATAATTTTTAACATGCCAAGGGCACATGCAATTTTTTTTAATAAGTTTTAAAATTTAGATGCTGCTGTGGTTTAAATCTTAAATGCCCCTTAAAAGTCTATGTACTTGGATGGTAGTCTGTGGCACTATTGTGACAGGGTAGAACCTTTAGGAGATGGGGTCTAATGGAAGAAAGTCACTAAAGGTATGCCCTTGAAGGAGATGCTGGGGCCTGAACTCCTTCCATTTTCCTCTCTTTCATCAAATATTCATGAGGTATACATCTTCCTCTGTCACATACTACCTCCATGATATACTGTGTTACCACAGGCCCAAAGCAACAGGGCAAGTGATCATAGATTAAAATCATGAGCCAAAGTAAACCTTTCCTCCTTTTAAGCTAATTATCTCAAGTATCTTGTCCCAGCGACAGAAAGCTGACACAGATACTTTTTCCTTTTCTTGTTTGAGATGGAGGTCCTCCACATGTACAATCCAGAAAATGCTGGAATCCTCCTCTTTGATCACAAACCCCATGGGAGGGAAGCTAGACAGAGGTCAAGCTTTTGCAGAGCACACCTGGCTCTGGCTTTTGGATAGAGGAGTTTGGCTGAGAAGGACAAGAAGAATTGCATAAACACATTGCTAGAAGAAATCTATATACATCGAATGGTATAAAAACTGGCAGTGGCTGCAATGTCTTATTTGCTTGTAGTAAAATGAGAAACAGGGAATCCTAATTTCTGCAAGTAACATGTCTAAAAGAAAACCCTTACAAACCCATGGTTCTGTGTATTTCTTTTCAGAGGAATTCAAATGCTTACTGAAGTAAGTCTCTCTCTCTCTCACACACACACACACACACACACACACACACACACACACACACACACTGAGGAATTAGATACAGCCATTTGGTTAAATACTGATAACTGATTTTGTTGTCTCTTAAACTAGAAACATTTAAACTGCATTCTTTTTATTGGCTGAATGGTGAGTATACTACAGTGCAACTGGAGAATACCGGTTTGAAAGGATCAATCCAATTTACCGTAGTGATATTGCTTATTTAAGAGAATTATTTAATTGGCAACCTAATTTGTTTGGGTGGAGAGGCATTTTAATTGGAAATGATTATTGTGGGATTTTTACATGCATTATGATGCACTGTTTGTTACAGTACCACAAGATGTAAAATTGGGTAATTTGAAGCCATATGAACCATTTATGTGTTTTTTTTCATCCCAACCATGATGGAATTTGCTGAGAAACGCTTATTAATTGGAGTCATTTTGGGGGGTGGTTGGATATTATTGGAAAACATTTGGGGATATGTCAATAGTTATTGGAGATTTAATAGAACTAAAGAGGAAAAAAGTACTTATATTTTACAGATGTAATGGTGATAAGCTGTGGTTGAATATCACTACAGTAACTGAACTGCAGCATTGCTCTATATCATCACTCTGAAATGGACGGGAAGTTGTGGTCTGAATAACAGATTTTTACTGGTCGTTTCCTTAGCACATTTTTCAGAAAAATATGAAAAAAATTGACTTATTCCTCCATAGCACCTATATTAATAATTTGGGGATTAAAAACATAAAAATCCAAAAGCAAGTGATGAATTTGTCAAAAAGAACCAAGGAACAGATGCCCTAAGTATATGAGGAACAGGGTAACTTTAAGATGTCAGAAAGATGGAAAAGCACAAAGATGTCTTGTGAAGCAATCTCTACATCTGTCACCTGTTCCTGGTGTCTTACACTCTCTTAGTAAGATGTCTTTCTTGTATGCCCCACTGTCACAGAATCAAAGACCAGTCTGTGGAAAATTCAAAGTAACTAAATGGATAAGCAATGCTCTAGAAAAATAATTGATTAACTTGCTAGGACCTGACTTCCCACTGCATTTGGAATAAAATTCAGATACCTCCATCACCTCCCAGGCCTGATGTGATCTGACCTTGCAAGCTCTCACTTCACTTCTTATCACCGCATTCTCATGCTTCAAGATCTAGCCACACTGCCTTTCTTTCCAGCCTTTGACTTTCTACACTGCTTCTCATTGCAAGGCCTTTGAGCTATCTGGAATGTTTTTCCCTTGGTTGAGCCTTTCCACATAATTCAGGATGGAGCTCAATTTTAATCTCTTCTAACAGACTCTGCTTTATATCTAAAGTGGCCCACCTTTTTCCCTACTCCTTCCATATCGCCCACTTCCTTTACAGCTATTATCATTACCTGAAATTCTCTTATGTATTGTTTTAATATTTCCCCTCCATCTCTCCCATAGAACATAAGGTCCACAGCATCAGGGGTCTTCTATGTTTTATTCATGGCTCTGTCCCCAACACCTAGAACAGTACCTGACATAGTAGGTAATGAATGAACGAGCAAGGAAGAGTAAAGGGACCTGTCTTTAAAAAAAAACGAATACTGAACAAAAAGAAATAGGACTAGAGGAGAAAAACTAATAGAGTGAGATCCAGGTAGTAAGAATTGGTACCTATGCACCTTTGGGGGAGCTTTTCCATGCATTCCAGGCAGAAGGAACGTGATGTGTGAAAAGGAACTTTCACAGCACTCCACATGGCTACTTTTCTCCTTGTTGTTGTTAAGGTTTTGTTCTCTGTGTGTGTTGGGGTGGGTCCCTGTCTTCTCAGAGAAGGTTGGGTTTCCTCTTTGGGGGCTGTAGGTATTGCTGCATCTTCCTGGTGTTACCACTGGAAATCATCTAGACATGTACCACCCTGTTGCACCAGGTTTGTACAGTAAGGGGTGAGATGATCTGGGTGACCCCAAATTTGTTTTTATACACAAAATGAACAAGCCCTGGGATTTCTGTGGCTTGTGACCAGAGTTGCTTGTACAATCCGCAGCCTGTACTTTTAAATGGCTACCTGAGGACCCTACCACTGTATGTGAAGGTGCTATTTGACACATCAGAAAAAAATCATCCAGGGGCCGGAGTGGTGGCTCTGTGGTTATGGTGCTTGCATGGCATGCGTGAAGCCCAGAGTTCAAACCCCAGCACCATGTACACAACAAAGTGTTGGAGCAACGAAGGTCACATGAGAAACAAAATAAAATTGATTCTCTCTGTCTCTCTCTCTCTCTCTCTCTTTCACTGTCCCTCTCTCTTAAAAGAAAAAAAAAAAAAAAGAAAGAAGAGAGAAGGACAGAAGTCTTCCCAGGAAGCCTCAGTGGATAATGTACTTTTATTTTGCCTGGCATATCTATGCAAATACACTCAGTCACAATAAGATATTTCTTGGGTCTGACTATAATTTAAATTCTGAAAGGGAGGTGAGATTGTTAGTGGTCCCCACCCTCCGGATAACCTATGTCCCTTGGTATGGGAAGGGTATTTCAGCTTCCTGCAGCCTCTTGCTTGGGACTAAATGAGACGTTAGCTTTGGTGTAAAGCTGTCAAATGCCTCAATCAAAAATTAAATTCTGGAAATAAGGGACAAAATGGAGCAGGATACAGAAGTGGGTGGGGGACGTGTCCGAGAAGCACACCTTTGTCGAGATTAATGGAAGAAAACATTTTGGGGTGGAGGTGGAGAAAATAGGAAAGGAAGGATGGCCCGAGTCACCTAGGCAGGGGATATTTGCATGCAGTGGACATCTGAACTAGAGCAGAAATGTAAACCAGCATTGATTTCTGTCTTGGGCCTGATTAATGTAACAAACCCTAATGAGTATGTGATAGATGGTCCTGTTTTAAAATCTGGGGGTGAACCAATTACTGGTGGAGAAGGAGTAAAGGAGTGGAATCTGAACAGTGTAAGAACCCATTAAGTAGCTCCGATCGCTTGATCGCTTTGGGCATTGCTAGGATACATAACAGCTCTCTATAACAATAGAATACATAGACCAAGTCTAACTTTACAATGGGTTTCTACTGTCTTAGGTAACAGACATTATTTAGTCTGGCTTATAATCAGATTTTACAAGAAACTTTGACCATACAAAATTAATGTGGTTAAGAAAAAAGTACATGGGCTACAAGTCAGAAGAGCTGTTTCCATCCTGGCTCTGCTGCTGTTCAGCTGTGTGTGTGTTTATATGTAGAATATGGGTAATCAATCTCTACATTTTCCTTCAGTGTTCTTAAGCAGATCTCAAGATAGAAGCTTACTATGGAAATTAAAACGCAAACGAAGACGTGGCATTGAAACAAACTGGACAACTGCTTGAATTCTCTAATACAATCTTCCATTCCTGTAAACGGACTTGCTGACCCCTAGTTTAATAAGTATTTTCAAAGGACACATATTTGTAACTTTTGAGAAAAGTAATTTTCAGATGTTAGTCTTGGAATAATTTCAACAGGAATCTCATTTCATTTTCAGTTTGGATGAACAGTTCTTACTTTTGACTGAGTTGGAGGTGGGACTACATGAAAGCTGAGTTGCTAAGCTTCAGAAGACACAGTGAAAAGTCAGTCCCTCTTCTAACAGTGTTTGGTCTAGACCAGACGCTTTCCAAGTGTCAGCCATGCCCTGTGTCACACTTTAAACATCATCGCTAGCATCTTCATCCAAAACATGTGCTTACGTTATTGTTTAGTTATGAGGTATCCCCTAAAAGCTCATGTGTGAGACAGTGCAAGGACTTTCAGCAGTAAAATGATTAGATTATGAGAGGTGTAACCTAATTGGTGGATTAAACCTAATATGGATTAACTGAGCATTAACTGTAGGCAGGAAGGGTGTAGCTAGAAGAGGTAGGTCACTGGGGTGTGCCTTTGGGGTATATATTTTGTTCCTGGTGAGCAGAGTTCACTTTCTGCTTTCTGTTGTCACGTCCTGAGTTGCTTTCTTCTTCCATGCCTTCCGCTATACCTTCTGCCTCACCTTGGGCCCACAGCTATGGAATCAGCTGTCTATGGACAGAGATCTCTGAACCCATAAGCCATGAACTTTTCCATAAACAGAGGTCTCTGAAACCAAGAACCATAAACTTTTCCTCCTCTATCTTTTTTTTCCCCCTGTCAGGTCTTTTGGTCACAGCAATGATGCAAAATTGACTAAAATGGCTTATTACAACCTTGAAAAAATGTCTGCCACATGTCCTCTAGGGCTAAGCAGCTGCTAGGTGTTTCATATCCATTTTGCTATTTAAACCTCAAGGCTACTTTAAAAGGCAGGTCCCACTGTCCTCACTTTACACATGAAGAAAAGGAGACCCAGAAGGGTCACATGACTTGCCCAAGGGCATGGAACAGATGTGAAATAAAAGTCTGGTCTTCTGATTTCATGGTCCATGCTTTCTCTTCTATACCATAATATACTAGAAGAAAAATCAATGTGGTTGAGCTGTTAGACAGCAAAGTTAGGGAAGAGGATTGCTACCAGTACAGAGTTCACCCATTCTGGATCCTTCTGAAATGTCCAATTGCCAAAGAATCAGAATATGACCAAAAAAAAGTCAATATTAAGTTACTACTAAATAGAAGCAATTGGACTTTGATGATTTGCAAAGCTCTTTCCGATCTGGCTGTGCCTTAAAAGTTCTCATTAACAATACTAACTATCAGTGCAGTAGATACATGGGAAAAGAAAATGCCAAGTCACAGAAAAGCCAGATCACCTGCTTCCAAGATGCCAGGCACTGCACAGCTTTTATCAGTTTTTATTACACCAGGCCAAGGAAACAAATGGAATATATCAACATGTTCTTGCCTTTTCAGGCATATATTCTAAACATACATCAATTCTTATAACCAATGAGAAACAAATCCATGAGAAAGATCTTACCTTTCCCCAGATCCTACCCTTAAAATTCTAAAACAGTCATAAATCACTGTGCACAAGATTTTTGGGAGTCACAGCTCTATCACAAAGCAGAGCTTACAAACAACTGGAGAACATAACTGGCATTTAAATACACCCTCA
>PVKS010030794.1:0-24057 GCA_004027875.1 Aplodontia rufa
CATTGACTCTCTGGCCTCCCTTACTGCTCAAGAAACCATAATGCAGTCTTTTTCTCTCTGATGAAGGCAGTATTGAAATTCTTAAACACCATCAAATAGCAGGTGAAGGAATTGGGTGCCCTTGCTCTCAAGTCTTAAGTTGTCCTACTCCTAGGGTGCTTCCCAGCTAATCACCGAGCACGGGAGCTGAGATTTTCTGAGTCAGCATCAACGTAATGCAGTATATGGTGGATGTGGACTCCGTTCTTGCTCCCCTCTGTCCCCTCTGGCTGCATCCTCTGCGCACTGTGATGGAAATTTAAATGTGTTCTTTGTAAGCTTTCCTCCTATGATTGTCAGAAGAATGATGTTCCTTTTTTTAAAAAATTGAACAATTAGCTGAGGCTTAAATACAGCTGGTTTTCAAGTTAAAATTGTGAAATACTGATTTCCTTCCCCTGCCCACACCAAATATTTTAGTCTATTTAAAGTATTAAAAAAATAGTTCTGCTTAAGAAAACATTGCTTAAATGTCCTGTGATTTCTGGTCAATTTTTATATTTGTGTGCCTGTGTGTGCTTTTTCACTTTTTACCTTGTTTACTCTCTACCTGTGTTAACAGTACTGTTGCTGTTGAAGGGTGGACAGTTATCCTAGCATTAAAAAAAAAAGCCATTTGAGTTGTTTACCATGTTATAGGACTGATTTTTGTTTTAATTGATTTTGATTTCAAATGACCTTTTTACAGAGGGGATTACATTTTGGTATTCACTGCCCAAATTATATGAATACAAAATTTTGTTGTATGTACCTCATGTATGTGTGCTCCTAAAGAGTGCATCTTTGTTTTTTTAAATTTGGTGTTACACAAAAAGACTGTCCCATCCTTTGTCAGATAGGCACTGCTTGTATAATAAGCACACCACTTATACCACACAGTACTAGTTATGCATTTTAATTTGTTTCATATGTTGCCTATGCCAGAAGTGACCTAATAGACAAGATGTACGTTGTAAACAAATTAGGTAAAATTCAGGTGTACTACCAAAATGCACTCAGCTAAAACAGTGTTTTTTAAAGGCTCTGTTGAAAAAATAGTGGACATATCTCATAACTGTAAGATAATTGAAAAACTCGAACTTTTTAGATCAGCTGGAATTCCTTTTGTCCCTTAGTAGAGCACAGTTTATAGGTGAATCAGTGTTCTTTGGGTTAGTGGGCTGCTTGATCTTCAAGTCATTTTAGACAAGCATGCTTGAGAATAACACCAAAAAACAGACCTCACACACTAAAGCACACAGTCCTGTTTGTTATTGAGCAACTCAGGGACCAGCATAGTATCCTGGATTTTTTATTTGGAGGACACTTAAGCAGGTTTACAACTAAAATTGCTGCAACATATAATTACAAACAGTCCAAAAAAGCATTTTTCAACATTGAAATACAACATTCATTCAGTTAACAGATGATTAGAGACCTTTCCTGATTGTCACCTCACCCTGGGAGCACTTCTGACTATTCTGCTGTTGTGGCACTGGTTATCTGCACTGGGAAACTTAAATGGCCCTGGTGTCCATCATTCCACATGGTCATCAAGTAGCTAAAGAGGAAGGGACAACCACTAAGATTTATTTTTTGGCAGTTTCCTCCTTAGGTATGTCCTTCTCCACCATCCTATTTGCTTCAAAATAGATTGAAAGCCCTTGGTGCAGGAGCAGGCATTTTGATACAAACCGATGTAATCCAGTACCATTTTAAACTCCAGGCATGTCCAAGAGCTAGGGTGGAGACCATGGTCATCTGCCATTCAAAAGCATGTTTGCACCCTGCACTTGTTCATCTTGTTTACCGACTTTTCATCAACATGCACAGAGGCTACTCTAAAGATTAGAAGCGCAAAATTTAAAAAATGGAATAAAAAATGCTCATGTCATACACAGATAACAAACTGCAGCTGCAATGAATGGGTATGAAAAGAAATACTTGTAGAATCTGTTTAACTGATTTTTAAAGTTCATGCTTCTTATAGACTTCTTATAGTTTATTCTTCAAATCAACCACATTAATAGAAGGCAAGCGCATTGAGTCAGACTTAAGAGAAACAAGTTCAAGGATAAGTCAGCAATGGACCATGCACTCTTGTTAGTAGAACGCGTTGCTGTGCTCCAGGCTGAGCTGCATGACCTTATTGGTTATAACATAAAGAGAATTTGAGAAAGTAATTTGCCAGTTTTCACAATGTGTGTTCAGTGGTTAATATTGGCTGCCTCTGCCCTTAATGCTATGTGGTAATAAGATTACTGTGAAAGTTTTCAAAGTAGTTTAGGGAAGACATGTGATCACAGAGGAAGGAAAAGGTCCTTTTGGGCAACGTAGCCCAGGAAGAACATGGCCAAATTGCATTCAGTGTGGAAGGATGCATTCAATTTGGAGATGGAGAGGACTTTTGAAGAGGCCAAAATGAGGTTTTGGAACAACTCTTGCTTTCAGGTCTGAATGTACAGACATGACTGACATATAACAGCCAGGTAGTGGGAAGTGAAAGCCACGGATCACTACACTTTGCGCTTCACAGTCTGTGATGAGATCAGGCTGCTGAGCAGTCAGCAGCGGTGAGAATGCTAGCCTGAGCCAGGCATGGGTGATGGTGGGGAGGGGAAGGTGCTGTAATGCAGCATCCTCTGTGAAGTTTATTGATCTCTAGAACTCCCTGAAATTCTTAACAGAGTGGTTTTTCTAATAGTAGTAACATGTCATCAGAGACCTTAACCACTGCCCAACGGGGACTCTGTATCAAGACCACCCATCTTGATCTACACTGGCAATTCATTCGCTGTGATTTTAAATCTTAAGTTCTTTGCCTGGGAGATCTTAACCTGTTTTGACTTGTTATGGGCACTATTTGATCATACCAGTGCCATGTCAACATTTTAATACAAGTGAGCACTCACTTTTAAATACTTGCATTTTTAAAATATGGTTGGGCTGCAGTGGTACAAATCTAGATTTAAACAAGCCTCATTTGCCATCTGGAAAAAAAGTATTTTATAGGAATGTCTAGGTTGCCCTTTCATATTGAAAACAACAGATTAGTGTCTTTGTTTTACCCAAGAACCACAAACTACTTCATTCCAACTTTTAAATCAAGATCTTGAATAATAACATGTGGTATGCCCACATTTTAAGAACATACTTAATCACGAACATATTTTCTAAGGAATTGAATTTCATAGAGATAATTGAGTGCTTTCATCTGTAACAGAATTAGTGCCCTGCAAAGCACTGTGGTTTCTTGCCATGCTCTAAAGTTGTTAAAGGGAGAACTTTCTGCAACAAGCTATGTGCATAAAGAGGCAAAGGAAAGTACTTTTTTTTTTAATTCTAAAATGAAAGCCACAGATAAGTGTTACACTCTAGAAGTATAACTTCTTTACTAAAGCATTAATTTCCTGACCTTTATTGCAGTGTCCAGATACATAAGATCAAATGTAAGTTAATAAAGAACAGCTAGATTTGGCAAACTGAACTTTGGTTTGGAGTTTGTAACAATTTGTATATAAGGTAGGACACAATTTTTATTTGTCAAAATGTCAACTTCAATCTGTTTCCTGTTTTCCAGTCTAATCCTAACCCCCTGCAATTAACTCTTTAGAAAAATCGCTTCTCAGAATATGGAATTGGTTTGTTTCTATGCATTTTAAGATCTGAAATTTCAAAAGAGATGGTATTTCAGTGCATAATTGTGGCCACCGCATTAACATATTCACGAATATTCCATGCGTTCCAATCTTGCACCAGTTTAGTAATAAATGATTTTAAGTGATATCAGCATAATTATTTTTATAGAAGCTTCACATAATGGTAGCATCCCACTTTGTTTGCCAAAAAAAAAAATCATAAAACTTGGAAAGATCATGCAGTGAAATTCAGAATCTAAGAGTCTGGCTTGCTTATATTTGGAGATTATCCTTGAAGTGGGTGCATGTATCCCCTATCTGCCAGTTTACATCAGTTAGAACAGTGGGTGTTTTTCTAACCTGTATTGCCACCAAAGAATAACTGGTCTTTACATTCATGATTTATATAACCATGGACTGGCTAGGAGGAGTTTTGAACATAAAATCATGAGCAGGGAAGTGGGGGAGGACACATGTGACTTGGTCTCCTTGGTTGTGTGGCTATTTCTCAACAGGGAAGGATACCTTAAAGGCTGTTTAACCAGGAATGTGAAGGATGGAATGCTTGAATACAACAGTGCTGTAATGATCAAATCTTCAGTTGCCTTGGATGATGGAATAAAAACTCAATTGCCTTCTTTAAGCAAACTTTTCAGTCTAATGTGATTTGGACAGAATAACGTTCTGCTAGTTTTAAGTCTTGGTTATCATCTGGTTTTCATTGCTCCAACACTTAGTTGTGCTTGTGGTTTGAACCCGAGTCCTCAGGCATGCCAGCCAAGTGCTCCAGCCGCTGAGCCGCTGGTCCAGTCTCCTTGGTTATCATTTGTGATGTAGTGGAAAATACAGTTGAACTTAGAATCAGAGGTCTGGGGATTGGACCCTCATTGTGTCAATTTGTGTGACTTTGGATAAACGATTTCATCAGTCAGCTTCAAAGTTCCTCATTTCCTCAAATTCCCCAACATGAGGAAGTTCATGTTCAGAGTGGTAAAGAGGATGCAGCGAGAGCACTTGAGAGCCCTTAGAACAAAGGAGGTGCACATTATTAGATGGCTGGATCTGCACTCTACAAAATGCCAGGAGATAGTGGCTGAAGGGCTTCACTAAAATGCCCTCAGAATAGTCGCAGAAGAGATTTCAAACTCAGAAAAGTCAAATTAAGACCTACTGGGACAGTTCTCTATTGCTACAAAAGACAAAAACAAAAAACAAAGGGGTTTTATTGTTCAACAACATTTAGTTTCCAAGATAGGTCAGTGATTACAGCTGGGTGCTGGGTGTCTCTAGTGCGGTTCTAGTCTTGCCTGGCTCACTGGAGAGTTGACCTGCGCTGGAGAGAGCATTTTTTCCAGGAACCTCTTCCTCCATCACACTAGGCCAGCATTTTCATGGAGGTGGCAGAGGGCAACAGTGACCATGCTAATCCCAGACCAGAATGCACCAGAAGCATAGGCATGGTGGAGAGCGCTAGAGCTAAGCAAATAGGTGGACACCAGGATGAAAATAGGGTGAAAAGTTGGCAGCTTGGGTGACTCTATCTGCCATGGCCTTGCTTCTTGTTGCCAGTAAAGAGGAAGTTGAGGAACCCAAGAGATTTGTTCTGTATGTTTAATTCGGAGAGCATTAAGCAGGTTCCTATTTTGACATACCCAGCAAAGGGGAGTTTAAACCCACGCAGTGTTTTTCCCCCTGTGTGTGCAGTTGCCCCTGGCCATTATCACATGACAGTGTTAATACCCTCTGACCTCTGAGCCTGGCCTCTGCAGAATGGTAGAAGGAAACAGTCATTCAGAGAAACCTCTTCATGGTAAACCCATTTATTGCCACTTCAAAACCTTCCTGGGATTTCTTAAATGCAGAGAGGCCATCTCCCTACTTTACTTCCTGCTAGCCACTTGAAAAGCGTGGTGTGCTTTAGGCAGGTTTACCCATAATGTTCTTGCTGATGTGTTTTGACTGACACTGAAAACCTTTTTTAAAAGTCTACAATTATCTGTGTCTGGTTTCTACATTACCAGAATCAAAAATGCCTGGAGTGGGCTGGAGTAGTGGATCAGTGGTTAGAGTGCTTGCCTGGCATGTGCGATGACCCTGGCTCAAACCCCAGCACCATGTACACAACTAAGTATCAGAAAAACAAAACAAAAGAAAACAAAAACAGATGAAAAAATAAATAAAATTAACACTCTCTTTCACTCTCTTAAAAAAAAAAAACACCTGGGGAGTCAAATAATGCTTCCCAGGAAGTAGGTAAGAATACTGGTAAGAATTTCCAGAAGCTTGGTGGTGCTACAATGTGAAATCAACAATGGCCTTCAACTTTCCTGTGCCCAGAATCTTTTAACAGGCTTTTCAGAGGACTGAGTACAGTTGTTGGATGTATGTTTAGGTGGACTCCCATGCCTCACATGAATCTTACATAGATGTACAAGTTTTGACAATTAGGTTCCTATAAATACACAAAAATATTTGGGGGTCTTTTACCAGCAGCCAATGGATGGGACTTTTTTAAAAAGCTTTTTTTTTAATGGTTTCAAACTTCTTAATATACCCATTAATTTTGTAAAATATGAAAGCACCAACAAAAAGTCACCTAGATTCCAATAGCCAGAGAAAATCGCTGGTGTATATTTTTTTAAGCTTTCACTCTGTATCTCTGTATAGTCAATTGAAATGTTTGACGTTTCCCTGTCAGCACAATAAGCTAGAGAAAGTTATTACAAATCATAAAAATCTAAACTTCAGCAAGCCAGTCAGCTGGTCATAATGGATATGTGGAAATGTAATTAATTTGTGGTGAAGACCACACAAGATTTGTGCTATTTAAATTTGGTGTTGGAAATTAAATATAAGAATTTCAGAATACTTTTCTTGTGTGATTTTTTTAGACACCCTAAATCAAGAATATACTTAATTAGTATGTATGGGACCGAACATCTTGTCCATCACAAGTACCCAAAATAAAAGTGTTGAGTGAAACATAATTTTATTGATCAACTAGCATTAAGTGTTCAGATATAATGAAATTCTTTGGATGTATATAGTATTCAACATGTCAAGTTAATCTGTTAGTGATATTACATTAAAACATTTGTGATCACTGCCTTGTTAATGTTTCAATAAATTGTTTAGCCAATAATTAGGCCAGAACATTTCTGTTCTACAATTTTCCATTTACAAACATCCAAAAAGTACTTTTAGAGTAGTCATTGTACATTTTTTGGTATTTTCTAAAGCTACATGATTATAGAAGAGCATTCTCTCATAAAAACTTCTGAATAATACATAAGAACTGTTATTTTTTTAAAAATTAACTTCTAGGGGTTGAGGATTTAGCTCAGTGGCAGAGCGCTTGCCTAGCATGCACAAGGCCCCGAGTTTGGTCCTCAGCCCTAAAAAAAAAAAAAAAAAAAAAAAAAAAAAAAATCCTTTCTCAACCCCTTTCCACTGCCCTCCCTGAAGAAGGCCTTTTGGTTTAACTGTCTAAATGTGGAATGGGATCTAAAATTTTCAAGGGAAGGTGATGTGATCTCCAGCCCACACGAGGCCCTTGGTGCAGTGTGCCTTACGTGACCCTTCTGCTGTCCCGGCTGTGACAAACACCTTCATCCTCCAGCTCCTCCATCACAGCAGTTCCTTAGCCCAGTGACAGAAAGTCTTCTGTCCGCTCAGCCATGTGCTCTGAACTCTAGCTAGTTCTGCAAGCATTTGGAACTCTATTAATTATGGAGATTTTCAGTTCTCACCATTGGCTCCTTCCTACAGCCTACCTAGGCAAAATTCAGATAACTTCCTTGTGGCCCCCGTCACTACTTCCAGTCTCCACTGTTCACAGCCAAGCTTGTTGAATGCTTGATACCATCCACATGGATGTTTGGTCCCATTCCTCTTTATTGCCATCACCCCTCCAGTGGCTACTGTTGCCCTTGGTGCTCTTGTCCTTTATTCCATCTTGGAGAAAGTCACCTCCAAGGCTAATTGGAGTCACAAGGAGAGCTTTTAAAATGCAGACCCTGGCCCAGTTGTGGGCTCCTAACTCAGCCACTGTGGAGTTAGAGCTCGGGCATTTTCAGAAATCCTGCGCAATGACCAGCCAAGACTTGCACCCCTACCAGCAACCACATTCCCTGAGGGCTTCCCTGCCGCACGCACCCATGTTCTTCCCTCCTCCTACCTCTCATTCATCAAACTCAGGCTGTACAAAGAAAGTTTGAGTATCTTCCTTTCATATCAATATTTTGAAATTCCTCCTGAACCCTATCTGGGTGTTGGAAGAGGTGCATGACTTCAAGCTTGCCCGTCTGTTGACACCTCTTTGATTCAGGCTTCAAACTGTTTTTGAGTAAATATTCAGCTTTTTAAAAGGCTCTTCTTATTTTCCCGTCCATGATGGTATCTAGTGGATGGAGGGAGGGAGGTGGAAGCCATCTTCAGGGGAGCAGGAGGGGTCGAGAAGCAGGTTCTTAATGCATGTGACCAGGACCTTGGCAGTTCTGCTGGTGTTCCTCCTTTTGATCCTGTTGGACACCACTGTTCTTGCTGCATCTGCTCACGAATGTAAGTGGATGGCTGGCCCTCGTTCACATGGCATGTCCTGCTGTTGACCATGACTCTGGCCTCAAGCTCTCCACCTTCAGCAGCCTCCATTTCCAAAGGGCTATAAAAATGCTTGGCATTTGGGGGTGGGGAAGGGAGTATGTTGAAACTTTGGGATGTCCTTAAAACCTTGCTCAAGCTTTGGGAAGCCAACAGTGTTTTCTCAGACCAGCTAGACCCTCCCTCCACTAACACTGAGCTAGCTTGCATGTCCTGTGGGTGCATTTCTAAAGCATAAGCAGGCTCGGTGCAGCTGAGACTTCCCCAGGCTGTGCCTAGGTGAGTTCACTAACCATGGAGCTGTGACACTTTACCATTCCTGTCCTGTAATTTCTCCTATTTTCCCCCTGGGCAATTTCTGCCTACCTCTCCCATATCCGGGCACACATCGGTGAGACTGGATCGTTGAGAAGGAAGGCAGATACCACTATAGTTGTTCTTCTTTATGATCTCATCTTCCTCTCTGTGCCTCTCTCCCTAACCAGGAGTCACTCCATCTCCTCTCTAACCACACACCACATCCTGTTTCTCCCACCCATAGCTTAGGTAAAACTCACCTTCAATCATCCAAGCTTTGCTTTGGGTATGTGATCAGAGCTCTTAGAATGCAGAACTTCCTTTTCCTTCTCCACAAGGCCTGACTTTAAAAACTACTTTTGAGCTAGGGATGTAGCTCAGTGGTAGAGCACTTGTCTAGCCCAGGCAAGGCCCAGCAAAAACAAAACTACTTGTTTTTCCTACAGATGGCAAAGGCTAATCATACAAAATAATAAAATAAAGGCTCTGAAGGTCACAGCAAAGGAGTGGCTGTGTTATTACTCCAGCACACACCCTGTCCTTCCCTGTGACTACACACTTCATAGTATAATTTTACTGAAAAGACTGCAGGGGGGCATATACAACGAAAATGAACTCTTCAATATTGTCAAAGACATCATTACCCCAGACTTGCTCTTTGTGTGTCCTATCCTAAGTTCCTTGAATGTCCTTTTTCGAAGGGCCCAAACACTCCCCAAAGCACAGTTCAGTTATGCCCTGCCGTGAACCTCTCCCATTCTGCCCCAAATCCGTGACCCTGTTAGCAGCCACGTGTTCATGCTGGCGAGAGGGCATCCAGAACAGCAGATTGGGATGACGCACCCTCAATCAAGAGCTCCTTCAGACTCTTCCACCTTTGCTCTTCATTTCGAAGTCACCCATGTTCAAGACCCAGTTTAAATGTGACCTGTGAAGTCTTCCACAATGGACCCTGCTGAAAATGACAGCTCTTCCTATAACAGCCGGCGGCAGACGTGGATGTTCATGGGATGCGTGCACAAGAACTTCCATGGACACGCGAAAGAGCTTGGCATAGAAAGTCCCCAGGCACAGGGGCTCCCTGCGTGTGGCGCCTTCAGGAGGAGTGCTTCAGAGTTAAGCAGCACCGCTTGGACAAGAAGCCCCTTGAGGTCAGAGGTCAGATATTAGATTTATTTTTTTAAGAGAGAGAGAGGGAGAGAAAATAAACTTTATTTAGTTTCTCATGTGGCTTTCATTGCTCTGACACTTCATTGTGTGCGTGGTGCTGGGGTTCAAACCAGCATCCTTGCACATGCCAGGCAAGCACCATAACCACTGAACCACTGCTCCAGCCCCACAATTTTTTTTTATGGTACTAGGGATAAAACCCAGGGCCGGTGCATGCTACGCATGTGCACTACCACCGAGTTGTGCCCTGTTTCTTTTTCGGTTTCGTATTTGAAAGCAGACATCTTTGTGTCTGCTTCAACATCTCCACCAGGGCCCTACCCATGGTAGGTGTGCTAGCAATGCTTCCTGATCCACTGACGGTGCTCAAAGACCTGCTTGATTCATTCTCTTGGAATGCCTTCCTTTCCTGAGTCTTGATTTATTTTTCGTTTTGTTTTCCCTCAAAATCACAAAATGCTTGGAGCCAAGGCCCCTCCTTGGCTCTGCTTTTTTATTGTTGTTTTTGTTGTTGCTTATTTTGTTTTGTTTTATCTTTTTTCCTTCCACAGGATTCTGTCTTGATCTATGGCTATCCTTTTTTCTCTTTTGTCATTGAAAGTTCTGACTCTCTCTCTCTCTCTCTCTCTTTCTCTGTGTGCGTGCGTGCGTTTGGAGCAGAGGTGGTGTGGGTAAGGGGATGGAGATGCCAATTCAGGCCACAGATATCCAGTGGTTGCTGAGGGGCAGTGCTGTGGATTTCAGAGTTAGCGTCTTTCAAGGCAGGCTTGACCTTTGACATGGGAGGTGTAAGCTGAGGCCCTTACCCTGTCCCTGGAAACCAAAGGGACAGCATCTGGTTCTTGCTGTCTTTATTGCTCATCAGGGCTGAGGCTGGAGGTCTGAATGGCCCCAGGTGGAATTGTAGGTACAGCACTGTGATCCTAAGGATGCCCTGTGGTGCCACTCCGCTTGGGGCGTGGTAGTGCTCACTCCAACGGAAAAACCTCGAGGTCTATAATTACCTGTCCTTGCTGTCCTTGGAGAGCAAGAGGAGCACAGAGGCGTTTGGGCATGAGGAGAGCAGGATGCGCACCCCACAGTGAAAGGGAATGATGCTGCGTTCAGAAGATGGAGCGAGAGTGAGGGTCATCGTGGCCGTTCTAGCTGAAGCATGAACCTTACTTTACGGCTCTGGAGCACGTGTGTTTGTTGGTCCGTCAGCCTTTTCAAGCACTGATAAGTGCTGTGAGTGCTGTAGGAGAAAGGCCTTCTGTACCGGGAGGATCCTGATTTGCTGTTATGGGTGCAGACCCTGCAGGTTACAAGGCCATGCGGAATCCTGATTCAGAACACAAAGGACCCTGGGGAGGCAGGGAGAATGGGGAGGGTGGGCAGCATTTGACTTTGAGAGCACAGCCTGAGCAGAGGGAGCACAGCGAGGAGGGAGGAGAGGTGGGGGAGCAAGAGTTAAGTGTAGGAAAGAGGCTAGAGGGGCGAGGGAAAAGCCCAGGAGGTTCTAGAAGGGGAAAGTGACCTGGTTGGTGAACACTTGTTCTTACATGTGTACAGTTTGGAATTTGCCTGGTTCTTAGTATTCCTGGGTCAGGAGATTTCATCCCCGGATTTGATGCCATTTCAGACTCTGTTTACCCGGGTTGCAGTATTTTCCAGGGCTCTTTGATTGTGCTTGGATCAGCTGGTCTGGGAAGCAGGGTGGCAAAGCCCGCTGACTTCATGTCTGAGAGGATGCGTGTTTCCACTCTGTTATTACCAGTATCGCAAACAGACCACATCAGCCCGCCTTGCGATGGCGTCTCAAATGGGGTGGATATCTATTAAACATTCAGATCATACTCCATGTTCTCTGTAAAAGGTTTCCTTAGCAAGTCCCCCAACTTCATATCCACATATGTCGCAGACCTTGAGTCAAAAGGAAGTGAGTTGTTTGTTCTTTTTGGTTGAAGAATGGAAAAGAAATCTCCACCCAAGTAACAGGTATGTGGTGAGAAAAAGTGACATCTCCCTCCAAGTTTAATCATTGGGGAGGGAGAGGCGCAGGTGTGCCCAGCAATGGGGAAACCTTGGAAGATTTAAAGAGAATTACAGAGAGGCCTGAGCATTGGCTGCTATCCAACAAAGCTCTCAAAAGATTGGAGTCGCTGCCCCATTCTTGGGCTCTTACCTGGAGGGAAGGGGAGTCTGGGAGACTCAGGAGTGCTGCACTCATTCTGGTTCTGGGCCCCCTTAGGCTGGGTAGGGGGTGGGATGTGCACATCTAGACTAGCCAGTCCTCTTCCCAATCCCCCTATGGGTTTCCTTAATCTCCATCTGGCTGGGTTTCCAGAATGGAGGGATAGAGAATGCCACCCACTCCTACCTCACCTTGCTTGCTTCTGGCCTGGAAAATGGACTTTCCTTTACCTCCAACTGCCATTTGCCATCTAGGGAACTGAATAAAGAGAGGGGAATAAGCTGAAGAACCCAGAGGCTTAGGGTCTGACCCCGAAGTACAGAGACTGCCTGCTCCCATAACAGTGCAGTTGACCTCCATCTTGACCCAGATGACCGCGGGCCCTGGCCTTGCCCTGGCAATGCTCTTACGAATGGTAGTGGAGCCCCAAGGTGGACACCTTTGGTCCCTTACTAGGTCATGGGTAGATTGTTGACAACAACCTTGATTACTCATGTAATTATCATGTAAGGTGCAATAAAGGCGGAAATGAAGCAATGACATTGTTTTTCTTATGTGGCTCATAAATAAACTCTGAAACGAGTCTTTGCAAAGAAGTCCAGCAATATTTTGAGCACAGAAATCTATGCAGGTAGTCTTAGGTGTGGAATGTGCCAGGGATCTTGTTAAGACCTGTTGGATAAAATTTATGGGAGGCTATTGCTTTGGACGGAGCTCCCGCCCCAGGGCCCCAATAGACCAAACCAAAACAGAATCACTCATGCTAAGGACCCAGGTCACCAAACCAAAACTAAGCTGATTATCTGACCTTCCAAGAAATCAGGTGAAAGATGACTGCAGCTGGCCGTGGTTTTGTACAGAGGAGGAAGAAGCAGTGTCAGTGTGGTTCCTAGTCCTTTTGGACCGGGAAATGCTTTGGCCTGAAGTCTTCAGGACACTCGATGGTGAATCCTGTGTTCTCTTCCTGAGCTGTAGATGATAAGAGGAAACATCAGGAGCAACAGATAATTATTACAAATGAACTTCACAAACTGGAGAGTGACTTAACATTTAGAAGTATGGATAATGTTTATTTGTTCATTCATCTTTCCAGATTGAGCTGTCTTGAGAGGAGCTCTCTGGGATATGCCACAGGACAGGCGTATCCAGTAAAAATAAGACACATACATTATTTGAGGCAGTGCATCCCCTAGGAGATGCGAGGGACGGGTAGCAGCAGTCCCTTAATGTGTCATGCTCGGTGTCACATAGTTCAGCATTCTGTGAACTGTGCATCGATGATGAAGGACAGGACATTGACTGGATCAGGGAACATCACTGAATGCATGATACTATCAATACAGCACTCATTGTGTGTACTTGCCTGTTACTTTATGACCCACCTCTATAAAGGACGAAGGATTAAGGCCCAGCACCCATACCCCCATGAGCAAACTGGGGGTCATTTCCAGCTTGAAGTCTTTGGTTTCTTCCTTGCTGAACTGAGTCCCTCTACTTGACTTTTCTTAGTAGTGTGTGGTGTCTCTGGGGTTAGTGTGGTCAGTGCATGAGCCAGCCTGAGACAACACAGGAAGTTTCCAGAGGACAAGCTGAACCTGAGCTGCAAGAGCTCTCTGGTGGCCCTGCAACATTCCAGGCAAAGTGTGGAGAGATGTTGAATTCCATAATCTTGGAATCAGGTGAAAGCACGTTCCAGGGGAAAACATTCCAATCTGCCTGCCAAAGGACAGCCGTTAGCTGTTCTCATTAGTACCTCCCAAAGTCTGTCGTTCATGTACAAATATCTGTAAGGCACAGCAGGAGTAGCTGATTTCTTGGTTTGAATGTTGGTGTAGATATGAGTGGAGTATGGGGAGCAGGGCCAGCCAGGGCTCAGAGGATCTGTGCCCTATTCTGGGCATCTGGAGGGCAGTGGTGGCAGGAGGGCTCAGCACACTTGCTCCACAGTGCACCCTGCCCTTCCTACTGCTCATCCAGAGCACTGATGCAGTTGGAAGGTAGGCTGGTTACCATTAATTATGTTAATGACTCAAAGGAATGGGGATACAGTATGGGCAAGCTCTGAGCCTGATTAGTAGGGCAGGATGTTGGTGGCTGTATGACAAAGGCCCTTTTTTTTCACTGCTGTGATCAAAAAACTTGACAAGAACAATTTTAGGAGGAAAAGTTTATTTGGGGCCTCACATTTTTCAGAGGTCTCAGTCCATAAATGACTGACTCCTTTCCTAAGTGCCTGAGGTAAGTCAGGACATAATGACAGAAAGGCACTGTGGAAGAAAACTGGAAATGTGGCACCAGGAAGGAGCGAGAGAGAGGGGACTGTACTCAAAAAGTACAAAATATAAACCCTAAGGGCATGCCCCCAGGGACCCACCTCCTCCAGGCACATCCTACCTGCCTACAGTTACCACCAAGTCAATCCCTATCAATGGATCAATGCACTGATTAGGTTGAATCTTTTATATCCTGATCATTTCATCCAAATGTTCTTGCTTTGCCTCACACACAAGCTTTTGGGGGATACCTCATATCTAAACCACAACACGGTAGGGGGGTCTTCTGGGTCAACCTTGAGAGAGCTCTGCTGTGTGTGTGTTCTCATGTACCTCTGTGGGCATGAGTGGAGTGAGATCTCAGTGGGAGGGATGGGACAGCTGGGTTCCCAGCCAGAGCTGGCAGCAGGCAAGCAGGACAGCTGGACAGAGAAAAGACCCCAGGCTGCAGACCTTGTGCTCGTGCATCTGCCTGTGGCTCACAGGAGGGGCGAGAGGCTGCCTGGAGAGGGGGCAGCAGGTGGGTGGGACTTGGTTTGAAGACTCTTAAGAATTAACACTGGGGGGCTGGAGCTGTGGCTCAGCAGTTTTGGCGCTTGCCTGGCAAGCACAAGGACCCAGGTTCAAACCCCAGCACCACGTACACAACTAAGTGTTGGAGCAACGAAGGCCATGTGAAAAACTAAATAAAGTTGTTTCTCTCTTTCTCTGTCTCTCTCACTGTCCCTCTCTCTAAGAAGAATTAACACTGGGTCTAGGTACTCTGAAGCCCCAGGTCTCACACCCTCTCATCACCGGTGGCCTGGCAAAGCCCTTCTCTCTGGGCCATCCAGGCGATTTTACTGAGGTGGTTTCTTCTGCGGACAGTAACTCTCAGGGGATCGAGGGGAAAAGGGCTCAGGTGATTGTGGAGGACACAGCACCTCTCTCTCTGTTACCATCAGCTGTGTGAGGTCATGTGCACCCCCAAACAGCCCCTTTCCACATAGATGCGAAGAAGTCTTTTCACTTTCATCTTACTTTTGAATATGAAATAAATTGATTTGGTATAAAACTGAAAAAGTCCAAATCTGTTAGAGTATCTCTCTTCCTTTAGACAATCAGTATTGCCAGTTTACCTCCCAAGATGACCACACAAGCAATTATATGTATTTATCCCCCCTTAAATGGTAGTATATTCAATTCTTTGTTCTTTATTTTTTTTCATTTATTACTTGTTGAAAATTATTCCATGTTAGTAAGTAAAGAACACTCATTTCTTTTTCTGACTGGCAACATTGATTGTCTAAAGGAAGAGAGATACTGGTCACATGGCTTCTATTAGAGAGATACTCTAATAGATTTGGACTTTTTCAATTTTATATCAAATCAATTTATTTCATATTCAAAAGTAAGATGAAAATGAAAAGACTTCTTGGCATCTTTGTGAAAAGGGGCTGTTAAAGGACATATTTATTTAGTCCTCTGCTGGTGGTCACTTGTATTTTTGCCAGGATTTTGCTGTTATGAATAATGTTGTAATGAGTCACATTGTACTTATATCATTTTATACATAGGCAAATAAGATAAATTCTCAGGGATAGATTTGCTGGACCTTTAATTAGGTCCAGCAATTTTGAGTTGTTAGCAGTTTTGAGTTATTACAGAATTGCCTTCCATAAGTTTGGGCTAGCCTGGACCAGCCACCTCTCCGACTTCGCCTCCCACCGTTCTCCTGGTCCACTGTGTTCCAGTTTCCCTGGACTACTTGTTTGTCCTTGAATGCACCAGCCTCACTCCATCTCCAGGGGTTTATATCTCCCAGTTCCTCTCTTGTCTTCTTCAGTCTCAGCATTGATGGTTCACTTCTCTCGCATTGTTTCAGCCTCTGCCTAAAACTCCTTACCTCAGACCTCAGAGAAGCTGACATTAACTCAACCCATAAACAAGTTTTCACCTGGAGAGAAAAGAGCACTTCCTTACAGATAATACCAACCAATAATTACGGGGAATTCACCAATGGGCAGCCACCACAATAACAACCAATTAGGCAAGAATCAGCACTGGCCACTCAAGCAGTGGGTGAAAGTTGGGGATCAAGATATTACACAGATTATTTATCAATTACAACGGAGGGAAAAGGAAATCGAATGATTCAAGGCATGGTGGAAGCCTCCTTAACAAAGTCATGAAATTTAATATCACCAGCAAGGGGATGAACAGACATCACCTGCCTCCTGATGTGAAACACAGGGCACACGTCTATCACTTCAATGGGTTTTCTGCCAGGATACATAATCTGAATCCAATTCTGATGAAGCATCAGAAACACCCAAATTCTGGGACATCCCACATTATAAAACAATTATGAATAATAGGGTAGAAAATAAGTAAGATAAAAACAGAAGTAACAATAAGTCTTATACACTACTATAAGGTCTTTTTTATTAAGTAAATAAGCTGAAAGCCATTAATAGTTTTTTTCTCTTTTTTAATTTATTTTTTATTAATGCATTGTAGTTATACATAATGATGGGATTTGTTGTCACATATTCATAGATGCACACAATATTGAGGAACACATCATATGGCTTAATTTTAAAATGATTGCTTTGACCTGGCACCCAGATAGAGAATTACCTATACAGGACAAAGTAAGAAGGTTGTTGTGATAATCTAGGCAAGATGGCATTGACTTGGACGAAGGTAGTAAACATTACATACATAACATTTATTTCAAACATTAAAACAGAGAGGACAGAATAGCACACAACTGCATAGTCATCATCCACCTGCCAGCAATTGTCAGCTCATGGCTGATCTTGTTTCATTTACACTCCTACCCATTGTCTTCTTCCATTCTACATTTTACAAATGTCTTGAAGGCTTTGCTGATGGGTTGGGTGTAGATGGGAAGAAAGGAGAGATTCATGGATGTGAAGGGTGGAGGTATAATTCATTAGTCTATTCCATTAGACTTCAAATGGAATAGTTTTGTGAAGGAAATGATTGAGACATCTTGTTCATACATAGTCTGAAATCCTTGTTTGAGTACACAGGTCTGGATATCAGGGACTGATATAAATTTGGGAGCTGTGCGATTATAGATAGTATGTAAAACCAAAAGATTAAATTCCAGCTTCTGGTAATCACAGAGTAGTTTATATCAGACAATGATTGTAAACTCTGGAGGCACAACAGAGTCCTGAAAGCAGACTTGCTGGAGGAGGTTCACTGCTTGAGAGAAAGGAAACATACTGGGTGAGATCCAGGTTTATGCAGACTTTCCCGGAGGCACTCTCAGCCCGTGCAATCCACTGTGAACAGAACTCAAGCAGAAAGTGGCAGTACTACTGTATTGGGGCTTCAGGAGAAGCTGGAGAATGAGGAAGAAAGGAGGTATCAAAGAGCAAGAAGTCGTAAAATCTGTGTCTAACTTTCCTTAAATTCCCCCCCCCGGCTCCTTCACTGTGTACATAGGGGGGGTCAAATCTCTGGGGGTCCCACATGAAAACCACACCTGGAAGGCTCAAAAAAAGCAGAGCAGAAATTTTAGCCTTCCTCTGCAGCTGATACCTTTCTAAGGTAGAAGGACTTAGGAAGGATCTCAAACTTTCCACTGAAACTTCTGAAACTGCAGAAAGCAAGGACACATCTCCAGGATTAAGGACCAAATAGAAAAAGATTCATCATAATAGAACCTAAAATAGTGTTTTTGAGATCAAGATGATCTTCCAGTATTTAACAGAATAATCCTCCTTAGAGGTAGAGAACAGACTCTGGAGCCTTTATAACAAATCCTCCATAATGTTCAGTGTACAGGCCAAAGTCATAAGAAATGCAAACTACAAGGAATATGTGACCCACAGTCAAAGAGAAATCCATCCACAGAAGCAGACACTGAAGTAGTACAAATGTGGGAATTAGCAGACAAGGACTTTAAAATGAATTTGATGAATACTTTGAAAAATCAATAGGAATAATCTGTTAATGAAATGTGGAAACTGTAGAAAAGAACCCAATGGCAATTCTAGAATTGGGTTATGTGATATATTCAATTAAAATTTCATATATAGGATACAAATCTAAGAAAGGATTGGTAAACTTGAAGCTGTCATCCAAATGAAGAACACAGAGGAATAACACTGAAAGAATGGATAGAGCTTCAATAAACTATACTAAAAAGTATAACCCACACGAGATTGGAAATCCAGAAAGAGGAGAGAGTCCATCAGAAGAAAAAACATTTGAAGAAATAATCAAACTTTTCCAAGTTTCCTCAAAAAATAGCAATCCACAGATCCAGGGATATCACTAAACCCTATGCAGGACAAAGGCAAAGAAAACCATACCTAAGTACACCTGGTTAAACTTGTAAACCAATGTAGCAAAGATAAATTTTAAAAAAAATCATGAAAACAAGGAATAAAGAACAAATTACATAGGATTTGGGTTGGGGTGGGGCATGCCAAGGAGAATAACAACTAACTCCTCATCAGAAAAATGAAAGTAACTAGACAATGAATGTATCTTTGAAGTACTGGAAAGAGAGAAAAAACTCTATCAACCTATAATTTCATATTCTGCAAAAATGTCTTTCTGGAAATGAAGGTGACATTGAGGTTGGGAAGGTGAGGGGGAACCAATCAAGGAGACTGAGCTGCCACCAAGGTAGGGGGAAGACTAGGAGAGTGTGGTGTTTTGGGGAAGAAAATGGTCAACTTGTCGAATACTGTTGATGCTGACAGGTGATGTTAGATGAGGACTGAAGAGTCATCACTGGGATTAGTAACCTGGAGGTCAGCAGTGACCATAACAGAACCTTAGCTGGCAGAGCGATGGGTTACAAAACCAGATGAGGGTGAGTATAAGAGAAGTCTGACAATGGAAAAAAGAAAAAGAGATGCAAGGAGATGACCCACCCTCTCCTAGGTGAGGGTTCAACAGCAAAATGCTGGGCTTATACTAATGACAGCTATGATTCTTTCCCCTTTTTTCTAGAGGGAGGCTGGCATTGACCTGAAATAGAATGAGCCAAGGATGAGGGGGCTGCTCCTAGGAGTACAGGGAGAAAGAACTAACATTCTTGAATGCCCTTTTCTTTCTGTCCAAGCTCCTTACCTGGGGCTCAGAGCCCTGGGTAGCCACTGTTTGTGGCACAGTATTAAACTGAAGTTTTGCTGCACCATGTGTGATGTGAACTCAAGGGGGACACCCACAGAGTCACATTTGCAGCATCAGGTCCTCAGCCTTATGCTTCCATGGATGGATTTCCTAGCAGGATGCTCCTGCTTGGGACCTGTGTACTCTTTTCCCCTGACTATTGGCCAGATGGTAGCAATTCAGTTAGGATGCTCTTGGCTGAAAAGGACAGGAATACAATTTAACGTAGATGAAATAATGAGGAAGCTTAACATCTCACAACATGGAAGCCCTGAAATAGCCTAGGTCCCCTGTTTTAAGGGAGTGCCTTCCTTTCTGTCTCTACTTTGATACACCATTTTCCATTCAACAAATATTTACTGGGTCCTGATTCACTTCAGATGCTGCTCTAGGAGCTGGAACTACATCACTGAACAACACAAATTTTTTTCTCTTGGAACATTTCAGACTGAGGGAAGAGCAAGTGCCATGACTTGGAGAGGGAGTTTCTCATTGAGTCTGGGGATGTTGGGTTGGTTGAGTACCACAGGAGAGGCATGGTGGGAGATGACAGAGGAATAGCAGAAATGAGCAGATCACATGGACTTTGTAGAAAGCACACTAGATCTTACTGTGCAATGGCAAGCCCTTGGAGGACTTTTAAAATTAGTGTTAAAGAATCACTCCATCCCTGAAGAGGACAAGGCAGAAGAAGCAGGGAGCTCAGCTGAAGGACTCTTGCAATGCCAGAAGGATGATAATAACGGAAGTTAAGATTGATGGGTGTTTTGCACCAGGGTGGGAGCAGTAGACGTGGTGAGAAATAGTTGGATTTAGGATAGATTTTGAAGATGAGCAAACAGGGCTTGCTGATGAATTGGTTGGATTGGAAACACAGTGTTTTTGCCCTGAATGACTTGAAGTATGGAGTTGCCAACAGCTGAATCAGAAGATGGGAGTTGCGGGGAGGCAGGGAATGGAGATTAGTAGGTCTGGGGTTAAAATCAAGTTTGGTTTTAAATGTGGTTAGTGGAGCTGTTGATTTGGCAACTAGTCATATAAATCTGAAGTACAGGGGAAATAATGGGGCTAGACATGGAAATTTGGAAACAATAGGTGAGTGATGGTCAATCCCATGAGTAAGATACCAAGTAGGAAGAGAGTATGATGGAAACGATGTGTGAACTTTAAGCCTTGGATTCTCTGATGCTTAAGGGTTGGAAAGATGAGTTGAAACTAGTTAGGAGGATCAGTGAAAGTAATCAGGGAAATATGAAGAGAACAAAGGGATAGAGGTGTCCCTAAGACCAGGTTTCAAGGAGGACAGAATGATTGTCTGTCAGGTGCTACTGATGGGTAGGAAAGATAAGAACTGATGGTCCATTAGATTAACAATGTAGAGATCATTGGTGTCTAGACAAGATAGTTGTGTGTGGGTGATGGACAGAATTCCTGAATGGTTTAGATTAGGAAAGAATGGAAATTGAATTAGAGACAGCATGGAGATAATAGTTGTGCAATTAGAAGTAGAGAAATGAGGTGTAGCTAGAGAGGAAGGTGGGGTCATGTAAGGGTTTTTAAAAATGAGAGATGAGGCAGCCTGTTTGGTTCCATGAAGAAGGACTCAGGAGAAAAGGGAAAGTGGAGGATGTCAAAGAGATAGGGGTGGAGACATGGGAGGTAACAGGAGACAGATCTAGTGCATAGTGCAAGGGTCTTGGGATCAAAGTGTAGACCATGCATGCACAGTGAGGGGAGGGGAGGCAGTGACCCTGTTCTGAGTGTGGCTGGGTTGGGAGACTTAGTGGTGGGCATGTGTAGGTTCGCTTGTGGTCCCCTCTGTTTCCTCAGTGACATAAGGAGGACAGTGGATGTTTGATAACAGTGGAGTGATCTAGGACTTAGGGAATTGAGTGGACTAGACAAATTGGGAAAGTTGCTGGAGGTCTCCATAGCTCATTGGATGGGAGCCCCGAAGGGGGACGGTAAGCCTGTTGGGTCAACTCTTGTAATTCTGTGAAAACATGCAGTACTCTCTGGGGGGAAAATGCTGTTTTCCCACCCTGATGACACCAGGCTTGGGCATGAAATTTGCGTGGATCAGGGAAATGGTGCGTGTCACCTCTAAGCAGCAGCTTTATGAGACAATGTGTGTTCGCCATGCTCTTCCCTGTGTCCAAGGCTGGCAGTGTCCCAGAGGAGGCTGCTCCACCAGCCTGGGAGCTGGGATGAAGATAACGGGCTGCAGAGCCACAGCTGACCTGCACTGACACCATCTGGAAGGAAAATGATCCTTTGACTTGGCCAGACTGAAATTTGGGGCCCCTGGTCCTATCTACATGGTCCAGGCCAACTGACACCAGTTGGCTGCACGCTATCTTCTAGCTGTCTTCCCCTGCCAAATGCAGGTGCAGAGAGCATGGGCTCTTGATTTATCCAGCTCTGGGATTTGGGGGACAGGGCAGAGGGAGAGTGGGAAAAGGAAATTGAGGGTGTATTTACTGGAGCCTGAACTGGGGAAGAAGAGGAAGGAAATGAAAGATTCTTCCTGAGGTTCGATTGCCTATGGTTATGAGATACTGCTGGAGATGATCAAAAGCAAACATTTCCTTGCTCAGGGCCCTGAGGAGAATGTGTCTCTGAGTCCAGTTGAAACTTCTGGTGACAAAGAGAGTTACCAAGTTTTCATTTGGAAGGACTATTTTTGTTTTTGTTTTTGAAATGGGATATCGCTATGTTGCCCAGGCTGGTCTCCAACTCCTGGGCTCAAATAGTCTTCCTGCCTCAGCCTCCTGAGTAGCTGGGAATACAAGGGTGTGCCATTGTGCCTGGCTGTGACTTAGTTAATTGTTTTTATCAGGAGAACCTCTGCCCCAGCATCCAAGTTTTCTTTGAGAGATGTGGGGGGAGAATTTCTGTTCCTTTCAGAGTCCCTACCTACTTGGGTGAGGATGGTCATGTGTGGTGTGCCCATATCCTCCCTGTCCATCCAGACAGGGACAAGGTCAAATTCACATATTAAGGAAGTTGGGTGGTCCAGGACCTGCTCTGTCTGATTCTCCCCATGTACCTTACTGCCTGGGCTGGAGGGATCCCTTCCTCAAGACCCCTAGGCTCCTTACTAGAGACACTGGACAGCCTTGCTCTGCTATGGGGCCTGCCTCAGAGACCACCTGCAGGCCTTGCACCCAGCCGGGCTCAGGGTAAGCTGCAGTCCTGCCGGGATGCCTCTCCCAGCCGCCTGCTCCTCTGGAAAAGTTACTGGAAGGCAGTCCACATGCTCCTTTGTCCCCTTGGCCACTTAGGGCACCTGTACTTACAAAAGGCTTATGATGAAAGGTGCGAGGGTCAAGACTGCAGTGTGGACATCCTGCCTGGCTGAGCCACCCTGGCCTGGGCCTTTCTTCCACTGGAGCCTGATCTACTTCAGGCTGGCTCTGTGGTTTGCCCATGCCCCCCCTCATCTGCCCCCAGTTAGGCTCTTGATGAAGTCAAATCAGGGGTGTGTATGAGGTGACCTCAACAGCAAGGGGTGTGGAGGGGTAGGCTGATCCCCTGAGATGCCATTATCCAATAATGTGACTCCTCCAGTGTTTATGTAAGTGACCCTCACAAAGGCCTCGTGAGACAGGAAAGGCCTGGATGTGTTTACAGCAGGGAGCTGGCCCTCTGAGAGGGGAACGCCCACCAGGGGCACATGGCTGGCTAGTGGGGGCCGTCCTGGGGCCTCATGACCCCAGGTCCAGTGCTTTTACACCGTCTCTCTCTCCCAGACTGAGCCCCTTATGCATTCAGTGTGGTGTAGCCAGGCCACCTCACTGAGCTGCAGCAGGGCCTCTGGCCTTCACCTGTGTCACTAGGCTGAGCTAACTGGCAAAGCTCACCCAAGGCTCTATGCTGGGCTCACTCAGAGAGTGCTGGATACCAGGGGCAGGCAGGCCACAGGGGTCAGGGAGGGGCCCTGCTATACTTTTGTGGGGTTTCCTAGACTATTCTATATCCTGCTTTTGGATTTTATAGAGGCCAAGTGTCTTATTTGCTCAATGACCCAAAATTGAACCCCAGGTCCCTTTGAGCTCTGGGCTCCTGGGTGAATGCTTCTCTTTGCCTCAGTCTCCTGGTGGGTTTGGACTGAGGGAATGACCACAACGATTCTGAGAGGACAGATGCCTGCTGATGCCTGGCCTGGTTCATGGGCCTCCTTCCTCCTGTCCCAGAGAGGAGGTGGCAGAGCATCTGTGTGGGGAGTGTCAGCTGGAGAGTCTACAGAGCTACTGACTCACTGCCCTGGGGACTTGAGGGTAAGCCAGCCTCAGTTTTCCCAGAAGAGAAATGGATCTGGACCTTTTGCTGCCGTGGGAGGCGGAGAGGCCTGTAATTACGGGAGGGCGGGTGTGTGAAGCCCCGGGAGCCCTTGGATGGGGCATCCCGAGAGGGATGTTGACTGGTTCAGGAGTTAGGAAATTCCTTCAGAAGAAAGGTCTCCGAGGGGCGAGGGGAGCTGGAAGGGCGACTCAGAGGAGAGTGCCTGGCGCCCTTGGGAGCCATCTTAGCACACACCAAAGCCCTCTCATGATTCAATCAAGTTGTTGCCTCTGTTCATACCAAAAGGGCCTTTTTTTTTTTTTTGCTTTTAATAAGTTTATTTTTATACATTTAAAAAATTGCAACTTTCAGAATATATAAGAAAAAATATTTTATAATACTGAAGTAAGCATCTCTTTGGTATAAAAACAATATACAACATGTGTGATCTTTAAAAAAAGTG
>PVKS010030795.1:0-16961 GCA_004027875.1 Aplodontia rufa
GTTTTAAACCCAAGTCCATAAGCATTCCAGGAAAGCCTTCTACTGCTTAGCCAACTCTCCAACCCCAAGAGACTGATGTTGACTGACCCAGAGATAGTCAGGGATTTAGTTGACTGAAAAATGGCCAAAATCACTCAGCACTCACGAGGAGATTCCAGCAGGAATCAGGGTCTCCCACAGGAACCAATCTCAAATGGCCCTTTGGCAGCAAGCTGATGCAGGAGATCAGGAAGTCCTAAAGTACTTTGCTGGCCTAATCCAACAGTCACCTATTGTGGGATCCAGAGTTTGATTAAAACAAGCACAGAAGGCATTGTACCTAGGATGATCCAGATGTAGGTACCAATGAGAGGCTGCAACCTTTCTTGAAGGCATCTGATAAGAACAACTGGAAAGATGCCAATAATTTTCCAGACAGGTATTTCTGTATCCAGGTCTGATGGCAAGTAACTCAGATCCATTGAAGAATAAATGTGGCTACCTGAGATTTTGAATCCTTGTTGTAAAAGTGAAATTTTCAGGGAACCCTGGAGACCTAGACATCCAGCAGGGATGGGCACCAGAAACAATGGTGTGAATCAAATCTGAAGTACCCTCCAGCAGAGTTCCAAAGGTCAGCCAAGAGTGAATGTCATCTCCTTGAACTTTCATTTTAGAATTCTGCATCCCATCCCACTATGGATGCTCATAATATATCAGCACTCTGCAGTTTATCCCATCCTGCACATGGGAGCTGAGAGCTACTATAACAAACTGTGGATCCTGAAGGCAATACCTGGCAGCTCAGTTAGAAATTCAAAGAAGAGGGACTTTAAAACTTCAGTCCTATACCGAAAGTTTCACACATTCTAAGAAAGAAAGAAAGAAAGAAATGAAGGAAGGAAGAGATGGAAGGGAGGGAGGGAGGGAGGGAGGAAGGAAGAAAGAAAGAAAGAAAGAAAGAAACAAAAGAAAGAAAGAAAGAAAGAAAGAAAGAAAGAAAGAAAGAAAGAAAGAATAAGCAATGAACAACCAGTCCTGCTAACAGTTAGTTTTGACCATCTCAGGAAAAATGATCCCATTATTGCTCATTAGCATTTTATCTCCCTGTCCCCTTTACCTTTTTTCAATCATTTTCACTTTTTTTTTACAATCTCCTTGCTTGTGTATTATTAAATTCTGACCTGATCATTTTCTAGACGTGGTAATTAGTGTTAGAGATGTTCAAGTAGACACCAGACACTTATGGCTATGTATTGGTTCCTAATATTATTGCCATTCCTGACTCTCCCTTTCTCTAAGAGGGACTGAGAAGTGAAGTGATTGGAATATTTTAAGTTTGCAGAGGATGATTCTGGTGCTGAGCAACACTCACAACTAAAGTCAAGTTAACAGCAAGTCTCACTCCACACATGAACTAGCCCCACTTGAGTCAAGTAATACTTCAACACATAGAATAGGGGGCAAAACTATAAACTGACATCCAGGTCTCATGAAAGAAGAAACAGACAGGAAAATCTAGGCCCACTCCTGGAGTTTACTCATACCTAAAAACGGAGAAAAAATCCCTAGAACTAAAAGATAATCACACACGTATAGACACATTATATAAAAGAGAAAGAGAAATCCACCTCCACTGATGCTAAAATCCAAAATTCTAAAACATAAGTCAATATGCAAACAAATTTCCCCAAATTCACAATACTCCCACAAAGGAAACCAGACATGTGGAAGTGGATGTAATTCCAAAGAAAGAGCATTAAAAAGCATCATCATTAAAATGTGCAATGAAGTAATGGAACAAGATGATCCAACAATCAAACTCCTCAGTATATATCCCAAAAGATCTAAGATCAGCATTCTATAAGAATATAGGCTCTTCAACATTTAGAGCAGCATATTTCACAATGTCCAAGCTGTGAAACCAGTCTAGGTGTCTTTCATCAGCTGAAATGATGAAGAAAAATGGATATATATATATATATATATATATATATATATATATATTTATATGTATATAATATATGTATGTGTATATGTATATTATATATGTAATTTAGTCATAAAACAATTGAAATTATGGTATTTCCTTGTAACTGGAGAGAAGAGGAGACAATACTGCTAAGTGATATATGCCAGACTAATACATTTATGGTGAATCTGTTCTCTGATATGCAAAAGCTTATTCAAAATAACACTGAAGAAAGAAAGGGCTTTGATGGAGTAATTCCATCCAAATACAGGAAATGCAAGTGGATTAGATGAAGGGAATTGGGTGGGAAAGTTTGGACAGGATAAGTGGAGAACTGTGGAATGAATCTGACCTAACTGCCTTATACAAGTATATCACACAGTGAAAATTATCATCATGTTTGTCCACAAGACACTAATTAAAACTGAAAAAAACAATGAAAAGTGAATAGCAGAAATATCAGTAGAGTGGAGGGAGGGGATCAGGGGAGAGGAGGAGGGGAATACATGGGAAGTACTAAGAATTGAAACAGAACAAATTGTTATCCGTGCTTTATAAATGTATCAAAATAAATACTTATATTATATTTCTAATTTAAAAGATTCAATAAAAGGAAAGAGCATTCTTAGAACAAAAAGAATATATAAAGAAGAAATTGAGAAAGGAAATAGAGGATATTGAAGTCCAATACAACAAAGAAATTGAAATTTTGAAAATAAACCAAACAGAAATCCTGAGAATGAAAAACTCAAAGAATCACATTTTAAATTCCTTGAAAATATCACCACCAGACTATATTATATAGAAAATAGAAATTCAGGCAATGAAGACAAAATTTCAGGTCTCAAAACTGGTGCATGTAAACTTGAATTCTCAATATGTAATAAAAGAAAAATTTAAAAAAAGATCATGACCAAAATATACAAAAACTCTGGGACAATGTTAAGAGACAAAGTTTGACAGTCTTTCAATAAAAGAGAATATGTAGTTGCAGACAAAAAGGCATTAAAAACCTCTTGATAATAGAAAAAAATTCTGAAAGTAAAAGTATAGGAAGAAATATGGAGTCTTAAAAGTAGCTTTTCTTGTAGCTGACACATTGTATTTATAGTGAAGATAAGGAAGGTTACTGTATTGATTAAAGGAAAAATCCAACAATAATATATAATGACAGTAAATATTTATGCCCCGTATATCAATAATTCTCAACAACAAGAGAATCAAACAACAATTTACAATGATAGTAAATATGTATTTATGTCCCAATACAATAATACAGGGTGATTTTAACACACACCTATCACAAATAGGCAGGTCATCCAAACACAAATCAATAAATGTATTTCCAACGTAAATAAATCAAAGAATAAAAATTGTTATAATCCTAAGTGTGCTATCAGGTCACATTGGAATTAAATCTGAAATAAAGAACAAAAATTATAGAAACCATATACATGCATGGAGACTGAACAAGTCTCTTTTAAATGGGGAAGAGATTACAGGAGAAATGAGAAAAGATATCAAGAAATTCTTAGAAATTTGTGAGAATAGAGCCACAGAATATCAAATTCTCTTGGACAGTATAAAGGCAAATGTAAGAGGAAAGTTTATAGCATTGAGTGTCTACACCAAAAATAGATTCCAAAAAAATAATCTGATGTGGCACCTCCAGGCCTTAGAAAAGTAAGAAGAAACTAATGTCAAAATCAATGAAACTGAGAATGAAAACCAATGCAGAGAATCATGCAATGAAAATTTGTTTCTATGAAAAGATAAACAGATTAATAAACCATTACCCAAACTAAACAAAAGAGAGAGAAGGTGGAAATTAACAAAATTAGAGGTGAAAAAGAAAATATCACCATAGATAATTTTAAAATCCAGGGGAACATTAAAAACAATTTTCAAAATGTATAGTCTAATTAAAATCTGGAAGATATTCACAAACTGCTAGACCTATAAGAACTGCTCAAATTGAACCAAGAAGCTACAGAAAACCTAAAAAAAAGATCAAGCGACAAAATTGAAACATCAATTAAAAGTCTTCCAACAAAGAAAATCTCAGGACTAGATGGATTCTCAGTTGCATTCTACCAGACCTTTGAGGAAGAACTAATATCAGACTTCCTCAAATTATTCCATGAAAATTGAAGCCTGGAAACATTCCCTATTATGTTAAATGAAGTAAGTATAACTCTAAGACCTAAACCAAAATTCATTAAGAACTAATTAGTTTACACAGTTACAGCTCCAACCATTAATATTAGTAAGCCATCCCTGCTCTACATGAAATAGTTGACAACTGGTAATGGCTTCAAAGCCAGAGCTAGTTCACATCATTGTTTTCACTGTTGATAAGTATTGAATCTACCACTCTTCATTGATGTCAAATAATGTTGCATATATCACAATAGGATCTGGGTAGCTCCTTTAACACTGCTTTTTGCTTTTGGTTTGCAATAGTTGTAAATGTTTTACCCCCATCTAGAGAGGTGCTGGGAGCATATATGTATACTAAAAGTTCACAGGTTAGGGATTCTGTTGATGAAATAAACATTACCTAATAGTTCTCCAACTCAAAGAGGAGGAGACAAAAACTCCAAATGATCAGCAAAGACTAAAGGAAGATCAAACAGAGACGTAACTGAGGTCCCATCATTTGGTATCAGAAACACAGAGGAATTCCAGAACAAATAACATAATTACACACAAAAGGACACTCACACACACAAACACACACACACGCACACAAACAAGTAGAGGAATCCACCTCAGTTGATGCAAAGGACCAAAACCTCTGAAAACATGAGGAAACAGGCAAACAAATCTCCATCCAAAATATACAATCCACAAACAAAGGATCCCACAGATAGTAAATGATGTGGACACAAAAAGCACAAATGAGATTATAAAAATTATCAAAATTATTAATGACCTAAAGATGATATAAGGAAGTTAAGAGAGAAATTACAGATGATGAATGACCACCTCAATGAAAAAATATAAATACAAATAGTGACAATAAAGAAAGTTGAACTCCTAGCAATGAAAGACATAAACAATCAAATTGAAAACTCAATTTAAGGCATCAATAACAGATGATATTGCACAGAAAAGAGAATCTCAGAAGCTGCAGCAGTGACTTTGTAATTGGAGTGCTTGGCAGGCATGTGCAAGTATGAAAGATCAAGCCCCAGTACCATGTACAAAATGGAATCTTGGAGCAATGAGGGCCACAGGAAAAACTAAATAAAATTTATTCTCTCTTTCTCTCTCTCACTGTTATTCTGTCTTTCAAAAAAAGAAAGAAAGACAAACAAAATAGAATCTCAGCCCTTGAAGAGAGAACTTCAGGTATTTAAGAAAGACTACATGGTCACTCTGCATTCAGGGTGTTTGAGTCTTGCTGGAAGGCACTCGGAACATGACCGTTAGGTCCCCTGTCTGGTGTAGCCTCTACTCAGTACCAACCAGGGGAGGTTCCCCACTTGGAGCAGCCCTAACTACCTGATGCTTTGTGTGCCTGTTGGAACCTGTTTGGGTCCCACCAGAAGGCATTCAGGATACAAGAGAAAGGACCCCTGTTTGGAGCAGCCACTGCTTAGGACCAAAGACAGGATGTTCTCAGTACAACCCAGGTTGAGGTATGCAACCCAGGGTCTGTAAAAGGTAGAGCAACATAGGGACCCAGGGAAAAAGAGCATCTGGAAGAATGTGAAGAGCAAAAAGTTGGTAGCTGATCTGACCCTTTGACATTAAAGGAAAATCCACCTGGAGAACTGCCTACTTTACCCACAAGAACTCTCAGTTCACAGATCCAGAAAAAACTCTTCAAAAATGAAGACTCAAACAAGGAGAAGTTCACCACAAACACACAGTTCCCCTAAAAAGGATGCCACAGATAGGGACTGAGATGGAAACCTTGAAAATATTATCAATGATCTACTTACCAAAAAGAACAATGAACTAAAAGAAGATATAATGAGTGGACTGAGTGATAAAACTGGGGATGAAAAAATATTTTCAAAGAAATAGACATATTCAAAAACAAAGTATCAGAGCTAAAATCTGATGTCAATGACATGAGATGAAACACAGAAGAATTATTAACAGAATAACTTCTTTACAAAATAGAACCTCTGGTATTGGAGAAAGAACTTCTGACAATGAGGACAGGCTGTGCAAGCTATAGTGCACAGATTGAAAAAAAAGGAAAAAATCTAACAGAATATGAACAGAATTCTAAAAATGTCTGTGATGAAAGGAGAAGAAGCAATCTAAGAGTATTTGGGAAGAAATTGAATCACAAACAAATGGGATAAGTAACATTTCTCAAGGCAATTGCTAAAGAAAAGTTTGCCCATATAAAAATAGATGTCAGATATGCTCATCCAGGAAGCTTATATGACACCCAATATGACTAATCAAATGAGAAGCTCACCAAGACACATCATATTCAAAATATACAACAGGGAAATCAAGGAAAGAATATTGAAAGCAGCAAGCTAGAAATGCCAAATCACATTCAGAGGCAAACCAATCAGAATCACATCTGACTATTCAATTCAGATTCTGGAAGCCAGAAGATCCTGGAAGAAGATATTTGAATGCCAGAATGAGCACAACATGTAGCCAAAAATACTATACCTAGCAAAACTCAGCTTCAAATTTGAGTGGGGAATGAGAACTTTTCATCATAAGAACAAATTTACAGCATTCGTGAACAGAAAGCATTACAAAGAATCCCCAAAGAAAAACACCAGATAGAAGAAGAAACATTCCTCAAATCCTACAAAGAGAGCAAATTCAACAAAGGTACATGCTATCCATAGACAACCAAGACAGCACAGAACTTAGTGAATAAAACACAATGACTATGAACCACAACCACGTAACTATTCCAACACTGAATATGAATGGTCTCCATGCACCAACCAAAAGTCAAAGACTAGCAGATTGGAGCAAAACATAAAATCCAACATTATGCTTCTTACACATGCCCATCTTACAGCCAATGCAACCAACAGATTAAGGGTAAAAGGATGGAAAAAAAATCTATCAGGCATATGGCCCAAGAAAGCAAACTGGATTTGGAATCCTTATATCTGACAAAGTGGATTTCAAACATAAATTAATCAAAAGAGATGAAGGAGGCCACTACATCCTAGTAAAGGGAACAATACAACTGGAAGAAATGACCATATAAATATATACTCTCCAATCACCAATGCCCCCAACTGTGTGGATAAATTACTCCAAAATATAAAATCTCTTGTAGAACTAAATACAATATTACTTGGAGACTTCAATTCTCCTCTATCACCAATAGACAGATCATCAAAGCAAAAAACAATAAAGACATCTCCAATATAAACACCATAAATCAGAGTTAATAGATCACTACAGAATATTCCACCCCAAATTGGCAGAATATACCTTCTACTTAGCAGCACATGAATTCTTCTCCAAAACAGTATATATTCTAGTTCACAAAGAAAATCCGTAGAAATATAAAAAGTAGGTATTAATTTGTTTATTGTATCCAACCAGGATGCCATGACCCTAATAATTAATAGCAAAAACCATTGCAGGAAACACACATATAAACGGAGGTTGAACAACACCCTATTGAATGAGGAATGGATGCAAGAAGACATGAGAACAGGAACTGAGGAATTCTTGCAACCTCTGGGACAATATGTAACCACTATTTTAAAATGTTATTCACAAATTTATTTGTTGAACAATCAAACAAGCTTCTAACAAAAGAATATATTTATACATATATTATTTCATTATATATATTTATACATATATAAATTCTGAAAATTAGATTTACCCCCAGGAGCCCCCCCCAATTTCCCACCCTTATCCCTCCCCCAATCATTCCCAATACATCTCTACAAATGCCTTAGGTTGTATGTCATTACACCTTATCCGAATTTAAAACATGATAAGAGACCTCCTGATACCACTCTTCAGGGGATAATTTATACCAGTGAATGTGCAAATTAGGAATCAGGATAAATCCCAATAAGTAAGCTTGCATTCCAACTCAAATCTCTACAAAAGGAAGAACAGTCTAATCCCAAATCCAGTAGAAAACAGGGAATAATTAATATCAAAGCTGCAATGAATGAAAGTTCTTCAAAAAATGAATAAAATAGATCCTTAGCTAACCTATCTGAAAGAAAGGAGAATCAAAGCAAATCAATAAAATCACCAATTAAAAGGTGTGATCATCACTGACTCCATTAAATTCAAAGATATTTTGTAAAACTATACTCCTCTAAATTAGATAATCTGGATGACATAGACAAATTTCTAGACACAGACAACCTCCTCAAATTGACACAGGATGACACTGACATCCTAAACAGCCCAAAAACAGGCACCAAAATCAATATAGCAATTAAAAGTCTTCCAAAGAAAACAAGCCCAAGACCTGATGGATTCTACATGGAGGTTTACCACACCTTTGAAGAAGAGCTAACGCCTCTCCTTATTAAGCTATTTTTTAAAAATTGAAAGAGAAGGAGCTGTCCCAAATACTTTTTATGAAGCAACAATAATGGATACCAAAACCCAACAAAGACACATCAAAAAAGAAAGAAAGAAAGAAAAATACAGACCAATATTCTTCATGAATATCAATGCGAAAATTCTTAATAAGGTTCTGCAAACCAAATTCAAAGACACATCACAAAAATAATTCATCATGATCAAGTGGGCTTCATTCCATGTGTGCAAGGCTGGTTAAAAACACAAATCAATAAATGTGATTCATCACTTAAACAGAAGTAAGGATAAATATCATATGATCTTCTCAATTGATGCAGAAAATGCCTTTGATAAAATTCAGATCTTATTTTTGCTCAAAACTCTAGAGTAAATAGGGATCAAAGGAACTTATCTTTAATTGTAAAGGCCATATATGCCAAACCTTCAGCTAGTACAATACTAAATGGATAAAATTTGAAAACATGTCCACTGAACTCGGGAAAAAGAGAAGGCTGCCCACTATCACCCCTTTTATTCAATATAGTCCTTGAGACCCTGTCTGGAGAAATCAGGCAAAAGGAGGAAATCAAAGGCATAAGAATAGGAAGGGAGGAAGTGAAAGTATCCTTTTTTGCAGATGACTTGAGCCTTTATCTGGAAGATCCAAACAACTCCACCAGAAAACTTCTAGAGCTGATAAACAGATTTGGGAAAGTAGCAGGCTACAAGATCAACATCCATAAATCAATAACTTTCCTACATGCCAACAATAATAGGGAAGAAGAAAAAATTAGGAAATCAGTCCCATTCACAATATCCTCTAAAAGAATAAAAAACTTGGGAATTAATCTAAGAAGAGAAGTAAAATACCTCTACCATGAAAATTATCGAACACTGAAAACAGAAATTGCAGAAGATCTGAGAAGATGGAAAGGTGTTCCATGCTCTTGGTTAGGCAGAATTAATATCATTAAAATAGCCATTTGGCCAAAAGCACTATACAGATAATCCAATCCCCATTAAGTTTCCAATGCCATTATTTGCAGATATAGAAAACATAATTTCTCAAATTCAGATGGAACAACAAGAAACCCATAATGCTCAAAACATTACTAAGTGAGAAAGATGAAACATGTGGCTTTATAATACCACATATAAAATTATACTGTAGACCTGTAGTATTAAAAAAAGAATTGCTGTAGTATCAAAATAGGAATGCAGACTAATAGAATAGAAGACTCTGATGCAAAATGATAAATGTTTAAACATTCGTTCTTTCACAAAGGGGCTCAAAATATAACATGGAGGAGAGACAGCCTATTCAACAAAACGTGCTGGACAAACTGGACAGCAACTTACAGAAAATTAAATTTAGAACCTTATCTCTCACTTTGGAAAAAAATCAAATCTAAATGGATCAAATAATTAGGAATGAAGCCATCTATCATACAAATGCTAGAAAAAAATTAGGACCAACACTCCAATACATAGGAGTTGGCAAAGATTTCCTTAACAAAAATCTTAAAATGAAAAATTAGGGTAAAAATGGGATGCCATTAAATTAAAGAAATTGTGTACATCCAAGGACGTCGTAAAAACAGTCAAGAAACAACCTACAGAATGGGAGAGATTCATGCCTTAGGTTCCCTCTGACAGGGGACTAATATGTAAAATTTACAAACATTCAAAACTCAATAAAAAACACAAACAATCCAAACAATAAATGGGCCAGAGAGCTAAACAGAAATATCTCAAAAAAGAGTTTGAGCAAGCCATTGAACACACGAGAAAGTGTTCTGAATCGCTGGCAATTGGAGAAATGCAAATCAAAACAACATTAAGATTTCACCTCACTCCAGTTGGACTGGAAAAGTTGAAGAATACAAACAACAACAAATGCGGAAGGGTTGTGGGGAGATAGGAGCACTGTTATTGGAATTGGAGACTGGTTCAGGTGCTCTGGAAAGCAGAGTGGAGACTTCTCAAAAATTAGGGATGGATCCCCAATATGACCCAGCTATCCCTCTGCTCGGTATTTGCTCAGTTGAGTTGGAATTAGCACATTACAGTGACACAGCAAAATCTATGTTCATAGCAGCACAATTTACAGAATTTAAATTATGGAACCAACCCAAATTCTCCTACTCAGTGAATGGATCCAAAATCTCTGGTATATTTATACAATACAGCTCTACTCAGCTATTAGAAACAATAATATTGCATCCATTAAAGGTAAATGGATGGCAATGGAAGAAATCATGCTGAGTGAAGTTAGCCAAATGCAATAAGACAAGGGCCAAATGATTTCCTCATTTCTGGAGGCTGGACCTAAACACAGGCTTGGAAGTAAGGTATACAAACATATGTATTAAATCCATGGAACAGAAATGCAAAATGTTAACATTTATCCGATACAGTTACCAGATATTGCATAATATATTTGAACAAGCTGTACTGCATACCTGTACAAAAATGAAAATGTTTAATCCTATCAGGAAATATTTTGAAAAATAATAAGTGATGATAGGAAGGAAGGAGAAGGGGAAATATTGGAATTGACATAAACAAAGGTATATTCCAAACAGTTATAAATGTTCTTCATTAGTATAAGAATTATGTGACTGTATTTGGGTTTTTTAGGAACAATATGTGACCTCAAAGAAAGACAAGAGATTGCGGGGTGGGAGGAGTTAGGTAGAGAGGTGTGTGTGGATATTAAATAAACAAATTGTATTGTTGATTTGTGCACACGTAGCAATATGTAATAATTACTTCCATTATTTTGTAAAATTATAATGCAGTAATAAAAAGGTAAATTGGGGAAAAAAAGCAAACCTTGGGGAGCTGGGCAGGATCAGTGGCTTGGCAGTTATGGCACTTGCCTGGCATGTGCAGGGACACCAATTCAATCCCCAGCACCATGTACACAACAAGGTTTTGGGCAATGAAAGTCACATGAAAAACTAAAAAATGAAATGATTATTTATTTCTCTCAAAAATAAAATAGAAAAGGCTACATGATCTTGGGTACAGAGTAGGCATTAATGGGAAAAAGTATAGAATATGACAAGAATATACAAGATTTCTGAGACAACTTTGAAAGGCCAAATAAGAGAATCAATGGTATGGACAAAAACTTGATGAAACACAAATTCAAGGCATAAAGCAGACTTTCAACAAGATAGTTCAGAAATTGTATATCAGAGTCAAGGTAGATATCCACATACAGGAGGCTTATGGGACCCCAAATGGAACTAGTCAAATGAGAGGATTTTGAGGCATTATAATCAAAATGACAACCTACAAAATGAATAAAGAAAAGTGAAAGCCACAAGAGAGAAACGTCAGGTCACATTTAGATGCAAACTAATTAGTTTTACTCTGATAGTAAGCTCTGACCTAAAATCAAGGAGAACCTGGAATGAGAATTTCAAGTCCTAAAAGAAAACCAGTCAGCTAAGGTTACTATACACTGACAAATTCAGTTTCACATTCAAAGGGGGAATAAAAATTTTCATGCCAATGATAAATAAAATGTATTCATGAGCACCAATCCAGCACTAAAAACAGTACTTGATGATAAATAACATACCAAGAAATTAAAAAATAATTTCCAAATTCCACAAGCATTAGAAATTCAATACAAGATTTCCTTACTAAATGAAAATGAAGGCAAGATAAATGCAGCATAAAATTAAAATGGCAAGAAAATGTAAACCCACATACATACTAAGGCTGAATATTAATGATGTCAATTCCACAATTCAAAGACTCATATTGGGAGCTTCCAAGATCGTGAGCTGAAGGGAGCTGACTTCTTCTAAGTCTCTGAGACTGGATGGAAAATCCCTAATTCACCTCCAGTTTTTCAAGGTGTGTTTGGGTGACTATCACCATGAAATCCCAGTACTAACTTGTGCAGTAGTTTCAAGGTGCATAGAATTGCCAGAAGTGAGTGGAGAAAAGGAGAGATTTTTTTCCATCCCAGCAGGGACATGCAGCTCTGCTGTCTCTGTTTACATTAGGCCCAGGAGTGGGGGAGGAGTCTACCAGGCAACCCCCAGCAGAGGGAGCATAAACAACATCTCATCCCCCCTGCTTATAAAGCTCATAAAGCCTTAAGACTTCTAACTTTCAGATCCCCTGGGAGAATGGCAAAGAGAAAAACTCAGTGCATTCCAGAATGAGATTTCTTCACTGGAATCTCCTCCTAGAAATCCCAGAATCATGTCATCAGCAAAAATGGATAGTTTGACTTCCTCCCTTCCTATTCATATCCCTTTAATTCCTTATCTTGCCTGATTGCTCCATCCAGGATCTCAATTTTAAATATAAGTGGTGAAAGTGGGCAGACTTGTCTTGTTCCCAAGTTCAGTGGAAATGTTTTCAACCTTTCTCCATTTAGTTTTATACTAGCTGAGGGTTGGGCATATATGGCCTTTACAAAGTTAAGTTCCTTTGATCCCTATTTTCTCTAGAGTTTTAAGCATAAATGTGCGCTGGGTGCTGGATTTTATTGAAGGCCTTTTCTGCATCTATTGAGATGATAATGTTTTTTGCCCTTAATTCTGTTTAAGGGATGAATTACATGTATTGATTTGCATATGTTGAACCAGCCTTGCATAGGTAGAATGAAGCCCACTTGATCATGGTGAATTGTTTTCTTTTTTTTAATTATTATTTTTGAACAACCATACAAATTTTTAACAAAATAATACAAAATGTGTATAGATTCTGGATATTACAATTACTTCAAGGAGTGCTCCCCCAATTGCCCACCCTTATTCCTCCCTTCCCCTTGCTCCCATATCTCTAAAAAAGGATTATGTTTTATAGCATTATATTTTATCTTGATTTAACACATGATAATACACGAACTTTCTCACTGGCCAGGGTCTAATCCCAACCTCCACAGATCAGTGAAGACAATCAACCATTAGTTCTCTGGGTTAAGCTGATTTTACTCAGCATGAATTCTTCCATAGCCATCCATTTACCTTCAAAGGCTGCAATATCATTGTTTCTAATTGCTGTGTAAAATTCCATGGTATAAATGTACCACAGTTTTTGGATCCATTCATCCAGTGAGGGACATCTGGGTTGTTTCCATAGTCTAGCAATAGTAAATTAAGCTGCTATGAACATAGATATTACTGTGTCACTATAATGTGCTGATTCTAATTCCCCTGGAAAGATTCCCAGGAGTGGAATAGCAGGGTCATATGGTGGGCTCATCCCTAGTTTTTTGAGGATCCTCCACACTGCTTTCCAGAGGGGCTGTACCAGTCTGCAGCTCCACCAACAGTGTGTTAGTGTGCCTATCTCTCCACATCCCCTCCAGCATCTATTACTGTTTATTTTCTTCATTTTTGCCATTCTGACTGGCATAAGGTGATATCTTAATGTAGTTTTCATTCGCATTTCTTGAATTACTAGAGATTTAGAGCATTTTCTCATGTATTCATTGGCTTGATCAATGTCCTCTGTTGAGAAGTTTCTCATTAGCTATTTTGCCCATTTATTAATTGTGCTGTTAGTGTTTTTGTAGTTGAGATTTTTGAGGATTTTGTAGATTCTGGATATGAGACCCCTGTCAGAGGAATCATAGCCCAAGATTCTCTCCATTTCTGTAGGAAACCTCTTGACTCTTTTGATTGTTTCCTTGGCAGTACAAAAGCTTTTTAGCTTTATGGCATCCCATTCACTGATTTTTGACTTTACTTCCTTCACTTTTGGAGACATGTTGAGAAAGTCTTTGCCTACTCCCAAATGCTGAAATGTTGGACCTACTTTGTCTTCTATCAGTTGCAAGGTAGCTGGTTTAATTCCTAGTTCCTTGATGCATTTTGATTTGATTCTGGTGCAAGGAGAAAAATATGGGTCTAATTTCAGCTTTCTGCAAGTGGCTGACCAGTTTGTCCAGCACCATTTGTTGAAGAAGCTGTCACTCCTCCTTGTAATATTTTGCCCCCTGTGAATTATTTTCTTGATATGTTTTTGAATATGGTTTTCAAGAAACTTATTAAGAATTTTTCCATTGATATTAATGAGGGATATTGGTCTGTAGTTTTCTTTTGTTGATGTGTCTTTGTTGGGTTTTATATCAGAGTTGGGGTTGCTTCATGAAAAGTTTTTAGGAGAGTTCTCTCTTTGTCAATTTCTTGGAATAGCTGCATAAAGTGAGGTGCTCACTCTTCTTCAAAGGTGTGGTAAAACTCTGCAGAGAATGTATCACGTCCTGGGCTTTTCTTCTTTTGAAGACTTAATTGCTATATGGATTTCAGTGCCTGTAATTGGTCTGTCTAGGATTTCAATGCCATCCTGTGTCAATTTGGGGATGTTGTTTGTTTCTAGAAATTTGTCATGTCATCTAGATTATGTAATTTAGAGGAGTGTAGTTTTTCAAACTATATTCTTATGATCTGTTTGATTTCAAGGGGGTCAGTGTTGATTCCCCCCTTTACATAGGCAATTTTGCTGATTGCTAAGTTGTCTCCTTCTTTTAGTTAGATTAGCTAGGGGTCTGTTAATTTTATTTATTTTTTCAAAGAACCAGCTGCTTGTTTTGTCAATTCTTTTTATCGTTTTTTGTTCTCAATTTCATTGACTGCAGCTATATGATGTCGATTCAAAGGGAAAATGTATAGCATATTTAAAATAATAATATAGACAGTAAGGTGCATTTATATACAGTGTATGTATAATTTCAGGTTACTAAAGGAAAATGCCTTATTTTATTATACCTCTTTTTTTCCACCATAGCTTTTATATTACATTACAAGAATTAGGAGCACTATAGTACATGACACAAATATTACAAATTTCAGATCACTTCACTGGATATTCCATGAACGTTTGAAGTTAAATTTATTGAAATGCATGGTAATTTTTAAATTTACAGTTTGATATGACCAACATTCCTAGGTCAGCCCAATCAAATGACAGAAAACAACTGGATCAACTTGCTTACCTCCCGCAAAAAAAGCACAATGTACAAAATGTGCACTTTTCAGTTTATACCATATAAAAATAGTTAAAATACATTCCAGGTTACATTAAGAAATAGCACTAGTAAGAAATTGGCAAGCAAAGGAACAATGCAAAAGTATTTTCAACATGAAAACACAGGACAGTAGAACTGGAAACTTTTTGATTAAACATGATGTAGCCCATTTAGCTGTATTGGGATTGACATTTCTGCAGTAATAAGTCTGTTTTTCCTAATTCATCTAAAATATCTGTTATCATCCCAATCAGGCATTTCAAACTATGAAACTAAAATGCAAATCTTAATTTAGGTACGCCTACTATTCAAGAACTAAGATATGTCTTTAGAAAGAATTTCATAGTGGCAGGGTATGGAGCTGTGGCACGGTGTTACTGTGCTTTCCAGGCATGCACAAGCTGACTGGTTCAAACCCCAGGACCCATATACATAACTAAGTGTCAGAGCAATAAAAGCCATGTGAAAAACTAAATTAAATTTGATTCTCTCTCTCTGTCTTTCACTGTCCTTCTCTCTTAAAAAAAGAATTTCATAGTTCAATGTATAATTCATATTATGCAATATTAACTTAGAAGTTATTAAAAAATCAGCTTTAAAGTAACTGCTGGATTTTTAAAAGCATTAATTTTATTCAAAATAATTATTAGTTTTTTTTTTACAAATTGTGAATTATTGCAGATAATTTTTTCTGTGTGCGAAATAAGCCCCTCAATGTGTATATACTGGTTTTTTTTGTTTTTTTTTTTTAATTTTTTGGGGAAAATAGTTAGAAGAAAAAAATCACTTGAATAAAAATGAGATGAGTTGTTCAAACTCTAACTTAACATGCCTCACAATGCTTATAGGACAAAATTTTGCAACAGTGGCAAAAGTTTTGATAACCTTTAAAAGTTGGTTTCTAAATTCCTATGCAGTGTGACTTAGCTAATGGAGCCTAGAAATCCTAACTGAAAAATATTCTTTCAAATTATACTACGTATGTCTTCTTCCCACAAGCCTTAATGTCTAAGACTATGTAATTTAGCAGCTTTCCAAATTGAACAAGAATTTTTATCTTTAAGGCTGCAGTAATTACATAACATTTATGCTTTCTAAGATTCTCTCCCCTTTAGGGCTGGAGTGGTGGCCTGGTGGTTACGGTGCTTCCCTGGCATACACTAGTACATGGGCTTGAACCCCAGCACCACATACACAACAAAGTGTCTGAGCAATGAAATCCACTTGAAAAACTGAATACAATTCATTCTTTCTTTGACTCTCACTTGTTATCCCTTCTTAAAAAAACAAAAGAACTCCACACACAAAAAAGATTCTCTCCCCCTTTAAAATCACTACAGAAACAAACTTTGTGTTAAGGCATTCAAATGTAGAGGATAATTACCACTACCTTAAAAAATTCCCAGTTACAACAAAAAATTTAAGATCCTAAATATCCTGAATGCTGCAATTCCTGAATTATTTCCATTTACTTCTCTGTGTAGAAACAAAAGGTACTGCATAAGT
>PVKS010030796.1:0-24059 GCA_004027875.1 Aplodontia rufa
AAAAGGAAAAAAAAAAAGAAAGCATTTAAGAGCTGGGCACAGTGGCACACACCCACAATCTCGGGAGGCTGAGGCAGCAGGCCAGCCTTAGCAACTTAACAAGACCCTGTTTCCAAAAAAAAAGACTGGGGATATATGTAGCTCAGTGGTAAGCACCCCTGGGTTCAATCCCAAGTTAAAAAAAAAAAGCATTTCAGCATGCTAGGTATGGCAGTGCACACCTGTAATCCCAATTACTTGGGAGGCTGAGATAGGAGGATCCCAAGTTGGAGGCCAGCCTTGGCAACATAATAAGACCCTGTCTTAAATGAAGAATAAAAAGGGTTGGGGAAGTAGCTCTGCTTATTGTAGAGTGTCTTGGGTTAAATCTCTAACGCCACAAAAAGGAAAAAAAAAAAGAAAAAGCATTTCACCGCTTTATGTAATCCATCTAATTTTATAAATATGTGCTGTGTCAAGTTTCCATAGGACTCACCTGCTTTATATCCTTGATCAAAGGATTTCTGCTTTCCAACCTTTATCATCGCACTGTTGATGTCACAGACCACGACTCGGGAACCGCCCAAGGAATCCTCTTCATTCTGGTACTTTTTAGCAATTTCTTCCCAAGATAAATTTTGCTGGGTCCTCAACTGCCTCTTCTGTTTTCCCTTATGTTGTGACTGAACATAATTAAGGAACCGGAAAGCAATGTCACCTGTGGGCAGACAACAGGAGGAAAGATGCAAACCAAAAACAGAAAAAAAATAACAACACATTTTCTATACCCAAAAGGAGCAATGAAAAGAGGGGATGCATGCATGAAAATATAAATTTCTACTTCTTTCAACAGTAACCTTTTCTTCATGCAACTATTTTTCTGTTGTTGTTACTGGGACTGAATCCAGGAGTGCTTCACCACTAAGCACATTCCCTTTCATTTTCTTTTTTGAGACATGGCCTAGCTAAATTGCTGAGGCTGGCTTCGAACTTGTGAACCCCTTCCTCAGCCTTCCAAGTTGCTGGAATTACAGGCATGCGCCACCACACCTGGCCCATACAATAATTTTTATAATAGAAATAGAAGTATATATACATGACCTTCTGTATCTGTAGGTTCTCTATCCAAAGACTAAATCAACCATGCATCAAATATGTGGTTATGGGGCTAGAGTGGTGGCTCAGCAGTTACAGTGCTTTCCCTGTATCCCCAAGTACATGGGTTCAAACCCCAGCACCCATGTACACAACTAAGTGCCAGAGCAACGAAAGTCATGTGAAAAACTAAATTTAAAAAATTGATTCTGTTTCTCTCTTTTTTTAAAAAATGTGGTTATGTGGTTATACTAACTGGGTATCGGTGGTGCACACCTATAATCCTAGTAACTCTGGAGGCTGAGGCAGGATGATTGCAAATTCAAAGCCAGCCTCAGTAACTTAGTGAGACCCTGTTTCAAAATAAAAAACAAACCGGGCTGTAGCTGTACCTCAGTTGTAGAGTGCTCTTTAGTTCAATGCCTAGAACCAAAAAAGTGTTAGAGCTGGGTGCAGGGTACATACCTATAACCCCAACTACTCAGGAGGCTGAGTCAGCAAGTTAGTCGACAGCCTGAACAATTTAGTGGGACTCTGTCTCACAGTAAAATAAAAATGGGGGCTGGAGCGATGGTTCTGTGGTAATGGCACTTGCCCGGCATGCGCAAGTACACGGGTTCAAACCCCAGCACCCACGTCCTCAACTTACTGTCAGAGCAACGGAAGCCATGTGAAAAACTAAAAAAAAAAATTGATTCTTTTTTTTTTTTCTCTCTCTCTCACTGTCCTCTCTTTAAAAAAAAAAGTAAGTAAATGAAATAAAAAGGGCTAGGCACATAGCTGAGTGATAGGGTGCTTGGTTATCACGTGTGAGCCGGGGGTTCAACCCCCAGTACCAAAACCAAAAATAAACTTAACAAAATGTAGTTAGACCAACAATTTTTTTGTTTTTTAAATAAAGAAAGAGGGGGTTGGGGATTTAGCTAGTGGCAGAGCGCTTGCCTCGCATGCGCAAGGCCCCGAGTTTGGTCCTCAGCCCTGAAAAAGAAAGAAAGAAAGAAAGAAAGAGGGGGCAGAGAGAGACAAAGAGAGAAGCAATCTTTATTTAGTTTTTCATGTGACTTTCATTCCTCAGACACTTCGTTGTGTACGTGGTGCTGGGGTTTGAACCCACATCCTCACGCTTGCCAGTAAAGCGCCAAACCGCTAAGCCACCGCTCCAGCCCCCAACAATGTTTTTTTCAGATTGCTTGTTTAAAGATTGGGGAGGACAGTGAGAAAGAGAACTAATTTTTTATTTAGTTTTTCATGTGGCTTTTGTTAGTCTGACATTTTGTTGTGTAGATGGTGCTGGGGACCGAACCCACATCCTTGCGCATGCCAGGCAAGCGCTGAGCCACCACTCCAGTCCCAACCGTTCTGCCGATATTGTTCCTTGTCGTCATTGCCTAAACAATTCAGTGTAACTATTTCCGTAGCATTTACATTTGTACTAGGTTTCTTTTTTGCCATGCTAGGAACCAAACCTAGGGCCTCACTGCATGCTAGGCATCAACATTCCAACATGGGATTTTGTTTTTGTTTTTCAGTTTATTTTTTAAAAGAATGAGGGAGTGCAGGAGAAAAATAGAGAAAGAGTGAATCAATTTTTTATTTAGGTTTTCATCTGGTCACTGTTTCTCTGTCACCTAGCTGTACATGTGGTGCTGGGGTTCAAACGCATGCTAGGCAAGTGCCATAACCGCTGAGCCACCACTCCAACCCCCTTTATTTATTTTTTTGAGAGTTAATTTTTATTTATTTTTCCATCTGTGTTTTTGTTTTCCTGACACTTAGTTGTGTGTGTGTTCCTGGGGTTTGAAACTGGGTCCTCATGCATGCCAGGCAAGCGCTCCACCACTGAACCACTGCTCCAGTCCATCGACCTGGGTTTTAGGAAACCCAGGACACTTTATTCCTCAAATGCCCAGGGTGCAACAAATAACAAAGGACCACGTTTAACAATTAAGCTTTTGATATCTGATGTGACAGTGGACTAAGCAGAAAGGGCTGCTGAGAAAGCCTATGTAATGTGATAGAAGGTTCCCCCCCAAATGGAGAGGAAAAGTGAGTTGAAGGTTAAAAAGAAGATAAAACAGGCCGGAGGTATAGTTCAGTGTTAGAGCACTTGCTTGGCGTGTTCAAGACCCTGGGTTTCATTCCTAACACCAGCAAAAAAGAATGAAAAAGATAAATCAATTATTTAGAAAGCAGAGAGTGTTGGAAGTAAAAAGTTGGTCTTTTTACTTTGTAATCCTAACTATTTTAGAAAAATGACAGGTACAAAACTGCTTTTTTTCATATTTGCAGTGCTGGGGTCTGAACCCAGGACATACTAGGCAAATGCTCTATCACTGAGCTACACACCCAGGCTTTATTATTATTATACTTTTTTTGGCTACCAGGGCACTTAACCACAAGACACATCTCCAGCCCTTTTTATTTTTTATTTTGAGTCAGATCTTGCTAAGCTGCTTAGGGGTTTCCTAAGTTGCTGAGTCTGGCTTTGAACTTGTTTGCTAAGTTGCTTGCCTGGCTTACAGTTGCTTTTGACAAATATTTTTCTCAGAAGTTATAATCTTATAATCATTCAGATTTTCAGTTACTACCTTTAGTCTTATAGTAAATGAGCTACTTCATTCCAACAAGAGAAACTAATTTCTGTAATACATGCTCAATGGTACCCAACGACACCAAATTCCACATTACCTGTGCCTCCGGCAACATCAAGCAGCTGGGTCCCAGGCAATGGGTGCATCTTCCTGACCAATGAATCCTTCCATAAACGATGGATACCAACAGTCATCACATCATTCATCACATCGTACTTCTTGGCCACACTTTCGAACACCTGATAGACTGATAGGGGAGAGGCACACAATTGTGCAATCAGTAGTGGGATTAACTTGAGAAAACATTAACTAGATACCTCCCCTGCGCCTCTGCCTGAAATTGCTTGTCTTTGCAAGATGAAGTTAAATCATAATTCTTGATGCCCAAATGTGTATCTTAAACTGGGTATGGTAGGACACATCTGTAATCCCAGTGACTTGGGAGGCTGAGGCAGGAGGATCTCAACTTCAAGGCATGCTTTAGTAATTTAGTGAGGCCCTAAGTAACTTAGTGAGAAACTGTCCCAAAATTAAAAATAAAAAAAGAGCAGGGGATGTATTTCAACATTAAGGCACCCCTGGGCTCAATTCCTTGTACCAGAACCAAATACAAACAAATCCCAAATCTATATCTTAACACTACCTCATTTTTTTTTTTTAAAAGAGAGAGGGACAGTGTGTGTGAGAGAGAATCAATTTTATTTACTTTCTCATTTGGCGTTTGTTGTTCTGACACTTTGTTGTGCATGTGGTGCTGGGGTTTGAACTCACGTCCTCTGAGCCACTGCTCCAGTCCCAACATTACTTCTTTATAAAGAGGCTTCAAAGTGCTTCATTGAAGAAATCAACCTCTTCTTTGCTGTCTTAGTTATCTATCTTAGTCTTTTCATTTTTGGTGCTGGGGATTGAACTCAGGGTGCTTTACCACCGTGCTACATCTCCAGCCCCTTTACTTTTTTTTTTTCTGGAATATGAAAATTTATTACTATTGTTTTCATCAGCAAAATTTATGATCTTGGTCTTTCCTTCTTGTCTTTGTATAGGGCCAAAAGAGCAACACTGGCTACTTTAACAACCATAAAGCAGACTCCAAGAATGTCACTAACAGCATAACTTTTCAACCAAATCCAGCTAACAGAACGTTATCACTTTCTTCAATAAAGTTCAAGCAACCATCACTGGGTACAAAAGCTGTGATTTTCTTGCCATTCTTGATCAGCTGGACGCTGACACTTCCTGATGGCAGAATTTGGCTGTTTGGTTTCAACCTCCACTTTTTCCAGCACAATTCCCTTTGCATGGGAGGCACCTCCAAAAGGGTTGGCCTTCAGGGGTGAGCCTAAATGGGCTTTTTTGTATTGTTTATCATGCCACTTCTGGTCCTGTTGGTGACTATGGAGCATCCTGGCAGTATGAAGACCGCGACACTTGCAAAAAAAGTGAGACCCTGCAGTAATGCTCAGAGAGCAGCTTCAGCCTCATTTGATAACAGGAGCTCTATGGTGCTCCGCCCACATGGGCTCCTTCGGTGCCAGACCACATGTCTGCGCATTTTTTGCTTTTTTGACATTGCTTAGAGTCTCACAAAGTTGTTGAGGCTAGCCTGGAGCTTGTGATCCTCCTGCCTAAGCCAGCTGAGCGGCTGGGATCACAGGTGTAAGCTATTACATTCAACTAGTTATCTTCATCTAGAACCACTATCTTGTAATAATACTATGCACCTACTTGGTAGTAAGCAGATGTTTCGTTTCTCAGAGGATGGGGCTGAAGAAATTGTAAGTTATCTTTTTTCCTTTTCTTTTTTTTCCTCCCCCTCAGTGCAGGGGATTAAACCCAGATCTTCATGCATGGGGAAACACTATACCTTCCAGCCACATCCCTAGCCCAGGAATTGGAATTTTTCTAATTGTTATTAAAATAAGAAAAATAAAACATTGTAAAGATGTGTGATTAAAGGATGGGAAGACTTCCATTCTTTTCCTGTCTGCATCATGAAGAACTTCAGGAAAAATTTGGTAGGCAGATAGATGACAAGTCGTGAATAAGGTCCAAGTCACACTGTAGACCTTCGTGAATGTTCTGCTTAAGACTGAGACAGATATGGAATCTAGAATAGCTGGAGAGAGGAACCTACTATCCAAGATACTCAAAACATTTTCCCTTTAAAGGTACATTTAATTTCTTTGCATTCCGGTTTCTGTGCTGATGAGAATATCAATTTCAGCTCCCTACTACCCTGGCATAACACTGAAATAAATAATGAAGAGGAGGTGCTTTGAGGCACTCAGAAGAAATGTGCTGCATATGTGGAAAATGTGACTGTCCTCTGCTGAATCAGAATAGAGAGTTCCCCTTTCATTGAATTTTTTTTTTTTAAGCTGAGATTGAATCCAGGAATTATATCCCTGGCCCTTTTATTTTTTTAGACAGAGTATTACTAAATTGCCCAGACTGGCCTCAAACTTGTGATCCTCCTGCCTCAACCTCCTGAGTTGCTGGCATTACAGAGATGTGCCACTGTTCCCAGCTTAATTTAATTTTATTATTATTACTTTTTGGTAGCAGGAATTGAATCCAGGAGTGGTTAACCAACTAGCCACATCCCCAACCCTTTTTATTTTTTTATGTTTTAAAGAGAGACAGCAGAGGGGCTGGAGAAGTGGCTCAGTGTTTGCAATGCTTGTTTAATTCACACAATGCACATAGTGGCATGTGTGAGGCCGTGGGTTTGAACCCTAGCACCATGTACACAATGTAGCGTCAGAGCAAGGAAGTCCACATGAAAAACTAAATAAAGTTGATTGCCTCTTTTCTCTCTCTCTTTAAAATAAATAAGTAAATAAATAAAAATGGTCTGGGGTGTAACTCAGTGCTCCTGGGTTCAATCCCTGGTACCAAAAATAAATAAATAAACAAACAAGTTTCAAACCCTCAATAATTTTGCTATCACTTTATGTGGCCCCTCTTATTTCACTTTACAAGCTATTTTCAAGTTCCTAACCTGCATCAGGCACTGAGGATACAGAAAGGAATGAGTCATTGTCCTAGCTTTGCAGGCATTTATAGTTGTGTGAAATAAATGATATTTTGAATTCCGTGTCCAAAGAGTTATATAGCAAGGTTGAGATGAGAGGTAGTACAATGTACTCTTTGAAAAAGATGGAAAATTCAACTCAGGATTCTTATTTCCTGGATAACCTTACACCTTGTGAAGGAACCTTTTAGAATCTTATCTTACCCATTTGTAAAATAGGCATTATACCTTTCTCATTGTAAATCGTATAGTTGGGAGTTTAAAAACAGTCCTTTTCTCTTTCCCATGCTTTTTGGCACAGTGCTGACATAAAGAAACTGCTCCACAATACCTAACATTAATTGAGCATTACTAAGTGCCAGGCTCTGTTCAAAGCACTTTAACGCGTGAAGTCATCTCATACTCGCAGGAACCCCGAGAATGGTTACTACTATTCCTATTTGACAAATTTGGAAGACAAGGTACAAAGAAGATCCTTTCCTTTTTGCTTTCCATTAAAAAAAAAAAAAAAAGGCCTTTCAAGCAGGAGGCTGAGAACGTGGACTCTGCAGTCAGATCAAACCGGGTTGGAATACTGGTTCCGTCACTTGCCCGCTATGTTAAGTAAGTTCTTGTTTAGTCTTCAAATTTCATTATAACGACACATTGCCTCATGTACAATACTGGCCATAGGAAAAATGCAATGAGAATCGGAAGAAGTCTGCACGGTGCCTGGCTCGTAACAGGTGCCCGATTGATGGGATTTAGTTGTAATCGCTCTGCTTAAAGGAGGCAGGCGTGTAAGCTCGGCTGGGTCGGGCAGTGGGTGCTCCTTGGGTATCAGGACCGTACAGACAACAGAACGCGAGCTAACAGGAGTTAAACCAACTCTTAGCTGGGCGGAAGAACCTAGATCGCGGACGGACAGATCCCCTCCCTTCGCCCTCTCGCGCCTTTCACCTTTGCTTCCCTTCTCCTCCTCCGACACAGTCTCAAACCCGAAGTACGTTTCCGTTGCTCGCTTCTTTTGGGACAAGAGCCGCGCACCCAGCAGCCCCTCTGGCCAGGAGCTATGAAGCCCGGGGAGCCCGTAGCCCCGCACCGCGCGCGACCACCCACGGCCCCAGTGACTCCATAGAGCGCAGCTCCTGGGGGCCGCCATCTTAACAGTCGGGCAACCGGGGTCAGAGTGTACGTCAGGTTGCGTCACCACGTGCGCGACGGCTGCCGGCTGGGGACATTATTTATTCGACCGCGCCCTGGAACCAGGTTAGAGAGGTATGGATGATCTCTCGGATCCAGAGGCTACAGTCTGAATATCCAAAAGCCCTTCCTCTGTCTTTTCCCAAATTGAATTCAATTCACCAGGATTGAGGAGACCTCAGCGTGAGCCCTCAATTACCACTCAGCAGCCATGTTTTAATTCTGATAACCATTGTACCAGAACCAACTTGCAAGATAACTTTTTTTTTTTGAGAGATGGAATCCAGGACCTTGGGCTTGCTCGGCACGCATTAAATCGTTATTTGAACAGATATCTCTGGTGATTACAATGCAAGAGATTCACAGACCTTTTGTTTTTAACAAAACATTTTTTTTGGTAGTGGGGATGTAAACTAGGGGTGATCTATACTGAGCTACATCCCTAGCCCTTTTACTTTTTATTTTAAGATTGGGTATCAGTAAATTGTCCATGCTGGCCTCAAATTTGCCATCCTCCTGCCTCAGCCTCCCAATTGCTGGGATTATAGACTTGCAACGCCTTGCCTGGCTTGTACACCATTCTGGAGAAACATACTAGGCTACCCTGAAAGATAAACATAGGAAGATTGTCCATTGTTCTGTCCATTTTATGAATGTAGGACTTCTAAGTGAGAACAAAACTCTGGTATCATTTTAGAAAGCACTTATGCACCAGCTACATTTGTAGCTCCAACTGGCATGTCATGGGTGTTTTACTTAAACCCATATTTTCAGTCTTTTTTTTTTAAGGGAAAGGGTAATGTAGACCATCTTGTAGAAAAGAGAGAACAGAGGTCCTTGTTTTGCTTCAATTTCTATGTTTCTGCTTTAATTCCCTCTTTAAATGTATGTTTTCTGTAAATATTTTACAAGGAGATAGTGCCAAGATCTTAAACTATTTTGAAATGGAAAGTCTCTTCCTGGTTTAATATAGCCTGACAGATGGACACCTACTATACTGTGATTTCTCCTCTCTCTTTCTTTCTTTTCTTTTCTTTTTTTTTAAGAGAGAGGGAGAGAAGAGACAAAGAAAGAATCAGTTTTATTTATTTATTTTTCATCTTGCTTTTGTTTCTCTGACACTTACTTGTGTGTGTGTGCTGGGGTTCAAACCCATGTCCTCCCACCTGCCAGCCAAGCACCATAATCACTGAGCTATCCCTCCAGCCCTTTCTGTTTTATTTTTATGAATGATAGAAGGAAGTAACGATTCATTCCTGTACTCAGCATTTTCATGTTTTTATTAAAGGAAGTTAAGAGTCATCAAGGAATTGGTATGTCCTCCATGTCTATTTATATAAAAGAATAGATCCCCAAATTTGGGGCTGATAATTCTGGATATAAAATTAAGTTTCCAGACTAATAATATGTAGCTATTCTCCTTCTCTCTCTCCCTCCCTCTCTCTCTCTCTCTTTGTTTTTGGGAGGGTACCGGGGATTGAACCCAGAGGTGCTGAACCACTTGGCCACATCCCCAGTCCTTTTTATTTTTTTAATTTTGAGACAAAGTCTCACTAAGTTGCTTAGGGCCTTGCTAAGTGCTGAGGGTGGCTTTGAACTTGGGATCCTACTGTCTCAGACTCTGAGCAGCTGGGATTACAGGCGTGAACCATTATGCACTGCTATAGCTATTCTCTTACTTTCACATTATTTGTTTGTGTAAGTAGAGGGGAACTATAAAAAGTGAAACAGTACAAGAACTGATGGAGGTCATTTTTTTAAACTATTTTTTCTTTCAGGGCTGAGGACCGAACTCGGGGCCTTATCACATGCTAGGCAAACACTCTGCCACTGAGCTAAATCTCCAACCCCTTAACTATTTTTTTTTTAAAGAGGGACAGTGAGAGAGAGAGAGAGAAAGAAACAGCTTTATTTAGTTATTCATGTGGCTTTTGTTGCTCTAACACTTAGTTGTGTACGTGATGCTGGGGTTTGAACTAGGGTCCTTGTGCATGCCCTGCAAGCGCTGCAGCCGCAGAGCCACCACTCCAAACCTGATGCAGGTCATTGTAAGGAAATTTAAAATATAATATAAACCAGATATGGTTGCATGCATCTATAATCCCAGCAACTCTGGAGGTTGAGGCAGGAGGAGCTCAAGTCTGAGGCTAATCATGAGCAATTAAGGGAAACCCTGTCTCAAAAATAAATAAAAACAGCTGAGAATGTAACAGAATGGTAGGGTGCCCCTGGGTTCAAACTCCAGTTCCATAAAAAAAAAAAAGATACTTGTATCTATTTTCCTTTATCCCATTTTAAACTGTTAATTCCAAAAAGTTATTCATTTTTACACTTATTAATGTCTTCTATACAATGTGATGGTTACTAAGGAGCCAAGAAGGACCCGATTAAGATTCATTATCTATTTATTTATATTTTTAAAGAGAGGGACAGTGAGAGAGAGAGAGAGAAAGAAAGAATCTATTTTATTTAGTTTTTCCATGTGGCTTTTGTTGCTCCAACACTTCATTTTGTACGTGGTGCTGGGGTCCAAACCCACATACTCGCACATGTCTGGCAAGTGCTGTAACCACTGAACCACCACTCCAGCAAAACCCTCCCCTCCTGCCTTTTTTTTTTTTTTTAAGAGTACTGGGGATTGAACCCAGGGCCTCACATCTGTTAGGCAAGCAGTCCATCAGTGTGCTACATCTGCATCCCCCTTTTCAGTTTTTTAACTTTGAGAATGGGTTTTGTCATATTGTCCAGGCTATCCTGCTTCAGTCTCCCAAGTAGCTGGGGTTACAGGTGTGGGCTATCATGCCTGGCCATTCATTCTGAAATGACTGCTAAAATTCCATTTGTTCACTGCAGGTGTGGTTCAGTGGTAGCACACTTGTCTAGCATGCTTTAGTCCCTGGTTAGATTCCAGTACCACAAAAGTAAATAAAATTGCCATCATCCTTCTATGTTCAGCTCATGTAACAGCACCTCTGGGAAGTCCTCCTTTACTCCTGTTTAATTGTCAGTACTTCTCTCTTGGAGTGTCTGCTCTGATCAGCATTTTGTAGTTAACTGTATTATAGTTCTTATCATGTTCTTGTATTGTAGTTTTATTTGCTTAACTTTATAATGTAGGATACTATGGATATATTGAAGGCCTCAATCTTAATGTATTTGGCATTCTTTGTACCCAGCACAGTTTTCAGCACAGTAAATTTGTTTCTTTTCTTTTATGCTACTGGGATTGAACTGAGGGGGTGCTTTACCACTGAGTCTTTTTTTTTTTTTTTTAAAGAGTGGTACAGTGAGAGAGAGAGAAAGACAGAATCAATTTTATTTAATTTTTCATTGCTCCTACACTTAGTTGTGTAGGTGGTGCTGGGGTTTGAACCCGCATCCTAGTGCATGCCGGGCAAGGGCCTTAATTTAAAAGTTGCTGAGGCTGGTCTTGAACTTGCGATCCTCCTGCCTCAACCTCCCTAACCCTAACCCGCTGGGATTACAGGCATGTGCTACTGTGTCAGGCAGGTATTGTTATTAACACTAACTAGTATTAATAATAACCTGAAAGCCAAGTGTGGTGGCACACGCACGCCTGTAACCCCAGTGGTTCCAGAGGCAGGAGAATCACAAGTTCAAAGCCGGCCTCAGCAATTTAGTGAGACCCTGTCTCAAAATAAAAAATAGACAGGGCTGGGGATATGGCTCAGTAGTTAAGTGCTGTTGGATTTGATCCTTGGCATCAAAAAAAAAAAAAAAAAAAAGAAAAAATGAGAGGATAACAGTCTGTTGCTATTAATGCTAGAATAAGAAACATAAATCAAGCAAGTCCATAAAGGAGGTCCACAGGTATTTCAATGTTTGGCTGTGCCGTTAGTAGTATCTGTATTACTACTATACAGGTTGTTCCACTATAAATCAGTTTGGATTTGAGCAATCCCATGCTATTTCAGTTTGGGGCGGGGAACAATCCCTGTACCCGGATGTATGTGAAAACTACATTTCCCAGAGTGCTTCACACCCACATCTCCACTATAAATAGTCCATCCGGGTTCTTCGAGATGCTGTTTGGCGACTCGTCGCCATTCCCGGAGCAGCTCGGCCTCGGCTTAGAGGCGAGTGTCGGTCGCTGTGTCGGAGACACTTGTCCCCGACACCAAGACAGCCAGCCCTCTCTCCTGCCCGTCGGCGGGAGAGCGTGTCCGGCCGGCCGGCGGGGCTTGCGCACCTTCCCTCGCCTCCCCTTCCCCTGCAGCCTCCGCCCCGCCAGGCCCGGCCCGGACCTCCGAGCCCCGGCCTACTCCTACTTCTCGGTCACCGCCGCAGCCGGGCTCGACAGCCCCGCCTACCGCTTCTCCACTCAATTTGAGAAGCCAAGGAAGGAAACAAGGAAAAATGTCGCCATGAAGGCCGAGAACCGCTGCCGCCGCCGACCCCCGCCGGCCCTGAACGCCATGAGCCTGGGTCCCCGCCGCGCCCGCTCCGCTCCGACCGCCGTCGCCGCCGAGGCCCCCGTTGATGCCGCAGAGCTCCCCCAGCGCCGCCGCCACCGCCTCCGATATGGACAAGAACAGCGGCTCCAACAGCTCCTCCGCCTCTTCGGGCAGCAGCAAAGGACAACAGCCGCCCCGCTCCGCCTCGGCGGGGCCAGCCGGCGAGTCTAAACCCAAGAGCGGTAAGAGCGGGCCCACGGGAGAGGGCGGGGGGCGACTGCGCGCTCTCCCTTGTTGGGTCACCCGGGGACAATTACGCTGACTACCCCAGTTCCTTTCGCCCCTTTTCCATGGCTCCGGATAGTTACAATTAAGTTAATCACCTCCGCAGTGCGTGGCTTACGTGAATCCTTGAGTCCATACTCAAAACAGCTGGTGAAGTAGTTGTTATTCCTGTCCCCATTTTGCAGATCAGTTTCTGAAAGGATAAGGTCACTCATCTGTGAGCAGGCCCTGAGACCTGGTTTGTCTGACTCATCAGTCCACGCTTTAAAGCCACTAAGTTCTATTATTTAATGTTGAATTAGCAAGTTTAAACAAGAGCGGGTGGGGCCCAGGGACTTTTCAAACTCAAGTCTCCTATTTAACAATCCACGCATCTGTTCCTCATCTTTCAGTGGTTTTGTTCGATATGCTTAGTAAAGAGTGCAGATTCTGGATTCCATATTTATGGGTTCAGATCATGAGTGTCTGTTTCCTTACCTATAAAGATTGAACTAATAGAATATTGAACTTAAAAAAAAAAGTGAAATAAGAGGTTGGAAGAGTACCTAGATATAATGCGCCAAAAACATGCCTGTTTCTGTGTTTTAAGCTGTGAGTACAATAGTCTTTTAATAGGGAAGCTTTTGTCATTTCTGGAGTCATACTTCTCAAAATTAAGTTGTGACCATAGTTGCCATTTATTGAGGGCACACTTTGCAGCAAGTATTGGGCAAGGCTTTTACATCTTTATCACTACTCCAGTCATTAACTTGTCTGGCAAGGTGGAATTGTTCCTATTTAAAGAAAGAACAAGTCGAAAAGGTAGAATGTTAGGAGGTGGCAGTCTGGAGTCCAGTCTTCTCCATCTTATTTCAAAGTCTGTACTAATCTCTGGTCTTTTGTATTTCCATTATATTAACAGTATATGGAATTGTTTTTGGTGGAAGTGAGGATATTCCGCAGAGGGAAACATTTTGAATACCTAAATGCAGAGGTCCAGTTGCTTAAAACTTATTTTTTTTTTTTTAAAGAGAGTGAGAGAGAATCAACTTTATTTTCTCATCTCGTGTTTGTTTCTCCAATAGTTATGCATGTGGTGCTGGGGTTCAAATCCCGGTTCTCATGCATGCTAGGCAAGTGCTGTAACTACTGAGCCACCGCTCCAGCCCCCAGTTGCTTAAAACCTAAGATTAAAAAACTGTAAGTCTGGGGCTAGAGCAATGGCTCGGTGGTTGCGGTGCTTGCCCTGCGTGCACCAGTACACAGGTTCATATCCCAGCACCCACGTACACAACTAAGTGTCAGAGCAATGAAAGCCATGTGAAAAACTCAATAAAAAATTGATTCTCTCTGTCCTCTCACTGTCTTTCTCTCTAAAAACAAAAACAATAACAAAAAAACTGTAAGCCTAATTTAAAAACGATTCAAGACTTTGAGTTCAGAGTTCACCAGCTGGAACTGAGAAACTTGTTTACTTTGTGTGCCTGAGGACTTGTAGACATTGCTGTGGAACTCAAGTGGAGACTGTGTGTCTCAATGATAAAGTAATGCTTTAAATATCTAAGCAGGGATTAGCATGAGCTTTCAGGGCATGTCAGGAACTAGTATGTAGACTAATTTGGGGGTTCTGCACATATGGATGTTTATCATGATCCCTCCAAAGATAGACGCTAGCTATCTTTGGCCAGTGTTGGAATTGGTTTAGAGGGGTCTGAATATTTTTCAAGGCAGTTGATACCCTTTTGCACTGTTTTCAAGTATGTTATGTAATTTGGTTTTCCTACTGTCTGAATTCTCAATTTTTCTAGGACCCTTCTTTAAGCCATTAACATATGTTCATGAATCAGCTGCAATAAACGTCTTATTTCTTAACAGTAGGTGAAAGCTTGTGACAACCTAAACAAAACAACAAAAACTGCGGCATTTAAGGTATTTTACTCCAGTGTCTTTTGTATGTTTAATGGAACCAGCCACTCAACGGTGTAAATTCTGATGTAGTTTGACCAAAGTAAATAATTTGTCTTTTTAAAATTTTTATATTTTTGGGTAGATAGGATTGAACCCAGAGGTGCTCAATCATTGAACTATAACTCCAGCCTTGTTTTTATTATTTTGAGATGGGGTCTGGCTAAGTTGCTGAGGCTTGGTTTTTTTGGTTTTTCTTTTCTTTTTCTTTTTTTTTTTTTTTTAAAGGAAATTAATTTTATTTAGTTTATCCTGTGGCTTTCTTTGCGCCCGAAACTTCACTGTGTTCATGGTGCTGGGGATTGAACTCCCGTCCTCATGCTTGCCAGGCAAGTGCTATAACCACTGAGCCTCTGCTCCAGCCCCTGAGGCTTGCTTTTAACTTGGGATCCTCCTGCCTCAGCTTCTGGAGCTTCTGGGTTTACGGGCATGTACCACCATACCTGGCTTAGAGTTAACATTTCATATAGTTGTACAGAATATTGTTCGGTTCATTCTGGCTTTGTATTTTCTTGTATTGGGAATTATATTTAGGAATGCTTTATCTCTGAGATATATCCCCAGCCCTTTTTTATTTTGAGACAGAGTCTTATTAAGTTGATGAGGCTGGCCTGGAACTTGATCCCCTTGTCTCAACTTCCGGAGTTACTGGAATTATATGTATGTGCCACATGTGTGGCTCATTCTGAATTTTTAGAGTGATTTTTTAAATGTGATTAAGTACTATAAAATGTATCTAAAAATCCTCATTTTCTCTTTCCCTTTTTTTTTTTTTTTTTTTTTTTTTTCCTGTATTGGAATTTGAAACCAGGGGCACTTTTACCACTGAGCTACATGCTGGCTCTTTTTTAATTTTTGAGATGGGGTTTTGCTAAATTGTCCAGAGTGTCCTTGAATTTGCCATTCTGCCTCAGCCTTTCAGGTAGCTGAGATTACAGGCAAGCATTCCTAGCCCACCTTTTTTTTTTTTTTTTTTTTTTTAAAGAGAGGGACAGTGAGAGAGTGAAAATCAATTTTTATTTAGTTTTTCATGTGGCTTTCGTTGCTCCAACACTTAGTTGTGTACCTGGTACTGGGGTTTCTACTTCCCACATGAGGCAAGCGCTGTAATCCCTAGCCCATTGAGTAAAAAAAATTGTAAAGGATGTTTTGTTGAATTTTCATGAAATACACAAGTGTACCCTCAGGTAGTATTAATCATTCTTAAATGGGGGCTGGAGCGGTGTCTCAGTGATAATGTGTTTGCCCAGCAATGCGCATATACAAACCCCAGTACCGCATAAACAAGCGTCAGAGAAACAAAAACCAGATGAAAAATAAAATCGATTCTCTATCTCTCACTCTATCTCATTGTATCCGTCTATCTCTCCTCAAAAAATCAAATGTGGGGGGACTGGAGCAGTGGTTCAGCAGTGGTTCAGCGGTTACAGCGCTTGCCTGGTATGTGGGAGAATGCCATTTTGAACCTTAGCACCACATATGCAGCAAAGTGTTGGAGCAAGGAAAGCCATGTGAAAAACTAAATAAAACTGATTCTATTTCTCATTGTACTTCTCTCTTTAAAAAGGAAAAAAAAAAAAAAGGTAGCTAGCCAGGATTAGTGGCACATGCCTATAGTCCCAGTGACTTGGGAGGCTGAGGCAGAAAGGATTGCAAGTTCAAAACCAGCCTCAGTAATTTGGATAGGCCCTGGGCAACTTAAAGCCTGTCTCAAAATAAAATATAAGAAAAGGCTGGGGATGTGGCTCAGTGACTAAGCGCCCTTGAATTCAGTCCCCAATACCAAAAACAAAAAAAACTCCGTGGGACAGGTTGGCAGGCACATATATTTCCAATGACTTGGGAGTCTGAAGCAGGAGGCTACCAAGTTGGACCAACATGGTGGACAACGTGAGGAGACCAGGTTCTGCATAATTCCAGAGAAAAGGTTTCTGAAATAATTTCAGAAGCTGCCTAAATACCTGATATAGTTGATTCTGCTGGAAATTATTGAAAGGACCTCTTGAATTTCAGAGTAGAGGTGAAGGAAGAACAGGAAAGATGAAAGGAGATAGATTGCCTTTCTTTTGTAAAGGTAAAAATAAGGTTCTCAGTATTTAAATAGTTAATCTTTTTTCTCACCTTACATGAAAAAAATGTCTCTGGTTTCTATACTTTAAATTGAGTAAGACATAAATGGTCATTTACTTTCTACCTACATGATTTACCATACTTGAGTCTTTGTTTCTGTGGCTGGCTTGTTTGTCCTTTATTGTACACAGGGTATTGGTAAATTTGGCTGCTGGGATTTTCTTGATCTTTCCGGCCAGAATTCCATATCACAGTTTGCCTTGGCTAATTGTTTCAGATATTTACAGAACATTGCTTTCCTTGGGTATATTTCTGTATCTTTATTCCAATAGGGCTAACATGCAGTTTTTAGAACATTTCAATAGCAAATAACCCAATGAATATATCCCAGAGGAGAGAGGTTAAATAGTGGGTGGGTAAATTCATATTGAAAGAGCAGAGAAAATAGAGACAAGAGAGATTAGGCAATTTATAGCCAAACAGTGGACCTTGGCCAGGAACTAAACTCTTGCCCCATTTTGGGCTGATGGCCCTGTCATGGAGGTTAAGGGAAGGTCAGTTATTATGAAATGGTTATTTTGAGGTTGGTAGCTTGAAGCACAGTCCTCACACTATCCTGTTGTTCCAGCATCAGAAGCTAGGTTACTAGGTAATCTGCCTTAAAGAATACCTGAGTTGAAAATGGACCTGGCAATTTTCAGTGACTTTGAAAATAGTGATTTGAAAGCCGTCAGTAAAATCACCTAGAGAAATTATAAAAATTTGAGGGTCGGAGCTGGAGCAGTGGCTCAGCTGTTATGGCACTGGCCCAGCATGTGGAAGAACCTGGGTCGAACCCCAGCACCACATACACAACTAAGTGTCAGAACAATAAAAAAACAGATGAAAAACTAAATAAAATTGATTCTTTCTCTCACAGTCCCTCTAACGAAAAAAAAGTTATTCTCTCACTGTCCCTCTTTAAAAACCATTTTTTTTGAGGGTCTATTGGCTGGTGACCTTGTTTATTATTATTATTATTATTATTTTATTTTATTTTTTTTTTTTAGAAAGAGAGAAACAACTTTATTTAGTTTTTCACATGGCCTTAGTTGCTCCAACACTCAGTTGTGTACGTGGTGCTGGGGTTTGACCCCAGGTCCTCGTGCTTGCCAGGCAAGCTCCGAAACCACTGAGCCACCGCTCCAGCCCCTGTTTATTATTTTTTTAAGAGGGGGGGACAGAACTAATTTCATTTTTCGTTGCTCCGACACTTAATTGTGTATGTGGTGCTGGGGTTCAAGCCTGGGTCCTCACACATGCCAGGCAAAGCACAATACCACTGAGTCACCACTCCAGCCTGAGTTCTTGGTTTTTTATGTGACTTAACAGGTTGGAAGTCTAGTGGGTGCTTTTTTTGTTTGGTTTTTTAAGGTGGAGAGAGTGTCAGTTTTATTTATTTTTTCATCTGAGTTTTGTTTCTCTGACACTGTTGTGTATATGGTGCTGGAGTTTGAACCCAGGTCCTCGTGCATGCCAGGCAAGCACTTTTTTTTTTTTAAAGAAAGAGGGATAGAGGGAGAGAAAAACAAGCAATATTTTATTTAGTTTTTCATGTGACTTTCATTGCTCTGACACTTTGTTTTGTATGTGGTGCTGGGATTTGAACCTACATACTTGGGTTTGCGCGTACCAGGCAAGTGCCCCTAACCCTAACAGCTGAGCCACAGCTCCAGCCCCCAGGCAAGCACTTTTAACAGCCGAACTGCCACTCCTGCCCCTAGTGGGTGCTCTTGAGTGGAATGATTTGTATTTATTAATAATTGGTGTTCAAACCAAAGCGACTGTATGCTAACCACTATAGTAGGCATCTTACTGAAGTTTCATGTTAAATTCTGGCGATTCAGGGCTGGAGTGGTGACTACAGGGTTCTGGCACTTACCTGGCATGTGCGGGGACAGGAGTTTGAACTCCAGCACCACGTACACAACAAAGTGTCAGAGCAATGGAAGCCACATAAAAAAACGAATACTGATTATCTCCCTCTCCCTCAGCCCCCTCTGTGTTCCTTTCTTTAAAAAAAAAAAAAAAAAAAAAGATGATTCAGCGCTGAAGGAGGATGAAGTTTTTATTTTATTTATTTTTTTTTTTTAAAGAGAGAGGGACAGTGAGCGAGACAGAGAAAGAGAGAAACAACTTTATTTAGTTCTTCACATGGCTTTAGTTGCTCCAACACTCAGTTGTGTACGTGGTGCTGGGGTTTGAACCCGGGTCCTTGTGCTTGCCAGGCAATTGCCGAAATCGTTGAGCCATGGCTCCAGCCCCGTGAAGTTTTATTTTACAAACAAGAAAACCAAGGTTTCGTGACATCATAGTTGTTTTGTCTAGGACAATTTTTATCAAGTCTTAGGGGACATTTATAAATATACTTTATATTCATTTAGCAAGCAGATAACCTATTGGCACATGCATCATTCCTGATACCACCTCTCTCTTCCTTTCATTCAGAATTACTAATTACAGCTGGATTCAATTTGTTGTCAGTTGATTCTGTAGTAAGGCCATATGTTGCCCCTCTGGAGGTGCTTGTCAACTACTCTGGACCATGGGTAAGCAACTTGCTTGTGATTACAGCATGAATCAGCAGCAGAAACTTCCTGGCTGGTATTCTGACTCTAGGCTGTGTCACCTGTCAGAACTAGAGCTAGCAATGTTGATGATGCCGAGTCATTTTTGTAACTCTGAAAAACTCATGGCTCTCAATGGGGAAAGAGACTGCTGTGACTTAGCAGAGACCATTTCATTTGTGAAATGTGGAACAACTAAAACACTGGATAAGTTTTTAAGTCTTTTATTTGTTGACTGATCCTGGATTCTGGATTTGAGCCATTTAATTAATAATGGTCTTGTCAGTTTTGGATTATGCTTTGCACATTAGTTCCTGGCAGTTATCAGCTCTGACTTCATCAATATCTCCTGAGGATTTTTTTTTTTCACCCCTTATATGTTGGTACTGAGCATTGAACCCAGGAGCACTTTACCCACTGAGCTATGGCCCCAGGCCTTTTTATTTTTTATTTTGAGATGGGGTCCTACTAAATTGCTGAGGCTAGATTTGAATTTGTAATCCTCCTGCCTCAACCTCCTGAATTCCTGGGATTACAGGCATGGGCCACTGCACCCAGTCTGAAGACACTTTAAAATAGGAACATATGGGGGCTTTTCCTGGCAATTCATTCTGATTCTTTTAAGTCTGGATTGGGTCCTTGGGTCCTGGCATTCATAATTTTAAAACTCCAAAAGTGACTTTGTTGTGCAGCAGGGATTAGGAGCTGTCATGCTGAGGTTTAAAACTTCACAATAAAACAAAAAGAAAAGTGAAAAAGAGGAGAAAATAGAGAAGACCAAAAGCAAACTTCATCATAAAAGTTTTTACCAGGAAGTTGACTTTTTTTCCCTCCAAAATCATCTCATTTCTTCTGTTAGAGAAGAGAGAATAAATTCTACCCCCAAGTTATACTCATGTATATCCTGGCAAGTTGTCTACAGAATATCTCAAAAATGGTACTCTTGAATTTTATCACTGGGTGCCAGGCAGGACAGTTCCTCCAATCTTTAGCTGCTTATTGCCTGGATTAAAAGATAAGAACCAGACTCATTTGAGAGGTCTGAGTTCATACTCTCAAATAAGTGGAAGACAAGAGGAGAGAGTTGATTTTTTAGCCACAAAAATCATGAATTTTTATGTGGTCAGTTGTAATCTGACTTAGAAATGAACAGTTTACTGTCCATCAGAGCATTTCTGTAAAGTATTATGAAACAGTTTCCTTACTAGTGTGGTAATGAGTGAAGAAATGAAAACAAACAGCCCTCTTGCTGAACGCTACTTTATTTTCTTAAGCCTCCATCGTGTAGAATTTGGCTTTACCTAAGTCTATGGAAAACATGCCTTTCTTGTGGAGGATGCCACCAACTATCTTTTTTTTTTTTTTTTTTAAGTAGAGCTGGAGATTGAACCCAGCCCTTATGTATGCTATTGTTTACTACTGATCTACATTTTCAGAAAGGTGCCTCCTTTTTTTGTTTTGTACTGGGAATTTAACCCAGGGACAATTTACCACTGAGACACATCCCCAGCCTGTTTGAGACAAGGTGTCATTTAGTTGCTTAGAGCCTTGGTAAGTTGCTGAGGCTGGCTTTGAGCTTGGCAATTCTCCTGCATTAGCATCCCAAGCCACTGGGATTCAGCTGTGCACCACCATCCCTGGCACTTCTATTTTTTGTGTGTGTGTGTGGTATAGGGAACGAACCCTGGGATGCTTTACCACTGAGCTACATGCCAGACCTTTTTCTATTTTTTATTTTGAGATGGGGTCATGCTTTGTTGCCCAAACTTACCTGGAACTTGATTCTCCTGCCTTAGACTCCTGAGTTGCTGGGTTATAGTCATGTGTCACCTACGCAGCTAAGTTTTTTTTTTTTTTTTTTTTTTTTTAAGAAGGGATGGTGAGAGGGAGAGAAAGAAAATCAGTTTTATTTAGTTTGTCATTTGGCTTTTGTTGCTCAGACACTTTTGTTGTGTACATGGTGCTGGGATATGAACCTGCCTCCCTGCGCATGCAAGAGGCAAGTGCCAGAACTGCTGCTGAGCTCCTATTCCAGCCCCTACGCTTTATTATTTTATTTTTTTTGAGAGGGACAGTGAGAGAGAAAGAATCAATTTTATTAGTTTTTCATATGACTTTCATTGCTCAGACACTTTGTATGCAGTGCTGGGGTTTGAACCCTGGTCCTTGTGCATGCTAGTGCCAAGCCACTGCTCCAGCCCCTAAGCTTTACTTTTAATTGCTACCATTGGTGCCATGTTTGACACTTAATTGTTGCTATCTGAAGGAGCAGGTAAAAGTTTAGTTCTTTAGGATAAAACTCTGGTTACTCTCCCTGATTGATGGGTTGTTAATAGTGAATCTTCTGTTGACACTGCTGCCATCTCATGTCATTAGTTTGACTTCCCTGTTGTAGTTGATTAGGTTTGGACAGGATGCCATATCTCTGTCATCCCATGAGTTAGTTGAACTCACATTTCCTTTTATTTGAATTTAGTCTGCTGTAAAATAAGCTAGAGATTTTACTTGTCTAGAAAAATTTTCCTCTAATACTTAGTTTTAAAAATTACTCAGATAAGTCTTCAGAACAGTAATTCTGTTAAGTCACAATCTAAGAGGAGAGTCTTGAGCACAAGAATCCCTTAGAAAGCTCATCTGAGTGATTATCGTGATTGGAAGCTACTGTAATAGGACAAAAGTAAATAGCTCCATTTCCCCAAGGTAACATCATTAACAGTCTGGTGTGTTTTCTTCATAGACATGTTTTGATTATAAATATACATGTGTATGTGTGTGTGCATATTTTAAGAAGGACAGTGAGAGAATTAGTATTTTTTTCATCTGGTTTTTGTTGCTCTGACATGTAGTTGCGTATGTGGTATTGGGGTTTGAACCCAGATCCTCACCCATGCCAGGCAAGCACAGTACCGTTGAGCCACTGCTCTAGCCCCTATTATATATTTTTAATATAAATAAGATTAAACAGTTTGGGAAGGGGGTAGGAGTCTTAACTTAGTAGTTTCTATGGTTCATTCTGGAATCCCTTAATTGTATAAACTATTCCCTTAAAACTTGAGCATAAACATAATGATTTTTTTTTTTTTTTAATGAATTCAGTCAACTTCATTCAGGTTTGTTGGTGCATGCCAGTAGTCCCAGCTACTTCAGAGGTTAAAGCATTAGAACGGTTTGAGCCCTGGAGTTCAAGGACAGTTTGAGCAAACATCTTTTAAGAAAACAAAACAAAACAAAAAAACCCACAAAAGCCAGCTCTACCTTCCATTCTAAGTTTTTACTTTTAGTCATTAAATGAGTATGTAGTCTTGACTTGATCAGAGTTCCATTTGCAATAGGACAACATAGTGATTTAGGGATCTCTTTATTTTTTGTGGTGGTGTGAGCCTTGTATACATAGGCAAGCACTCTGCCACTGAGCTACATCTCCTTTTTTTTCTTTTTCTTTTTTTAGTTGTATATGGTTCTCAGATAGGTTTTTTTTTTTTTTTTTTTTTTTTAAAGAGAGAGGGACAGTGAGAGAGACAGAGAAAGAGAGAAACAACTTTATTTAGTTTTTCCCATGGCCTTAGTTGCTCCAACACTTAGTTGTGTACGTGGTGCTGGGGTTTGAACCCGGGTCCCCGTGCTTGCCAGGCAAGTGACGAAACCGCTGAGCCACCGTGCCAGCCCCCTCAGATAGGTTTTATTTATTTTCTAAAGCTGGTAAATCAGCATGTGTGCTGATGAGGGTTTTATGTTCAATTTGGGACAAAAAAAAAAAAAAAAGGTCCATGCAATTAAGTTTCCCAGTGGAAACAATGGAGCAAAGAAATACCGGAAGACTCTTAGCACAAAATACAAATGGTTGGCAGATTGAAAAAGTATATGTTTTTAGTTATCGGAAATTCAGATGTAAAACTGTTTTGAGCTTTCACTTTGGGTATTGGCGACAGTGCAGTGAACTAGACATTCTTTTATAGTGCCATTAGAATATAAATAAATAGGTATAACAGTTCTAGAAAGCCACTTTGAAGATGTGTAAAAGGCTTTAATGATTTAATGATCATACTTTATCAGCTACTTCTGTTTTGAGAATTTGACAATCATATAGGCCTCTGTATAAAGAATCTCCCTATGATATTTTATTAAAGTAGCAAAAAGAAGCCGTCCTGTCATACAACAGTAGGGGAGGGGATTTGTTATATTGTGCTGCAAGTATATGATCGACAATTGTGTAGTCATTAATTGTGCTTTTGAAGACTAGGAATGCATGAAAATGTTCATGGAGTAACAAACAAGCAAAAGTGTAGCTGGGCACGGCATGCATGTAATCCAGTGGCTCAGAAGGCTGAGACAGGAGGATCACAGGTTCAAAGTCATCCTCAGCAACTTTGCAAGGCCCTAAACAACTCTACAAGACCCTGTCTTGAAAAAAAGACAAAAAGGGCTAGGGATGTGACTAAGTGGTTGAGTGTCCCAACGTTCAATACCTGGTATCGGAAAAAAAGTTTATCTTGTGTGCTTGCCATTTTACGTAAGGTAGCAAGTATATTGAAAGAAATTTAGGGGTGAGGGCGGTGGCTCAGTGGTTATAGCACTTGCCTAGCATGCGAGAGTACCCGGGTTCAGTCCCTAGCACTACATACACAACCAAGTGTTAGAGCAACAAAAACCAGATGAAAAACTAAGTAAAACTGATTCTTTCTTTAAAAAAAAAAAAAGGGGGGGGGAGGTGGAATTTAGGGTTTGGAGTAGTGGCACAGCAGTTACCGCGGTTGCCTGGTATGCACAAGGATGTGGATTCATACTCCAACGCCATGTATACAATGAAGTGTTGGAGCGACGAAAGCCACATGAAAAACAAATTGATTCTCTCTCTCGT